>JANSTX010053159.1:0-11494 GCA_027564355.1 Penthetria funebris | reverse complement strand
GGAGAAATAGATTGAGAAGTAGGAGGGCCGACCCTGAATAAGGAAAAAGGCAAGGAAGAAGAAGAAGAAGAAGATTAGTAGTTAGACGTTTGTAGCTATAGAAACGTGGATGTTTTTGTGACCACTACTTGATTATTGAAACATATGAAATTAAAACTTATGAAGAGGTAATACAACGGTTCGTAGGCGGCGATTTGGCACCTCAATTAGTATGTTCCGACGTTCGACGCGACTGGAACACAGAGTCGCAGTGCGCATTGAGACAAGTCGGTGAAAATGTTTGAGGTTTCATTATAATTATGAAAGGAAGCAGTCGATTTGTGATGATACATGGAATTTGATAATGAGGAGGAGAAACATCAAGAATGCGATTAATAATAGTAATGCGATAGACTAACAGAATCTGCAGACACAATATAGTGAACTGGGCGAACATTTTCTGAAAACATTGCAGCTCAGGCACAATTCGCTGCAAATTCAAACAACATGAGGGAGACTTAACGTATGGCAGGCAAACTAACCGGACGGTGCTTTAGAACTGAACGTTCAATTCAATCTAGAGACGGTTTGTTGATCTCAAATGGGATTCAGCAAATGGAAAGACGGACAGAAATGTTGAAAGTGGATTTGGATGGCATTGCAACTGTGTATTGGATCCTATTATTAGTGAAGTGTGGTTGTATGATGATATTCCAACTTTATGGAAATAATTTGTAAGAAAAGGGTAACTTTTTCTGAAAACTGACGTTGTTTTATCTAGCTGAACACGATAAACAAAGTTGTAGGTATTATCGTGCACAACAGAATCAGTTTTGCAATCGGGTACTCGATAGGAACATGCAGATTTCAGGCCTAGTAGTAATACGCAGACCATATCAATACATTACGGATTATTGTTGAGCAGTCGATTGATTGATGAATATTGAGTCGAGGTCTATATCGTGATTCATAATATAGAGTTTTGCATCGTGGATGGCTTGGTGATATTTTTTATGTACATTCGGGTGTGAAACAGGGTTGTATTGTTCTATTGTTCCTCCTCGTCTTGAACTGGGTTATAATGAAAGTAAACTCGGAACCGCATGGTATCAGATAAAGTTTAACTGGTCTACTTGAAAATTTTCACTTCGCTGACTTGCAGTCAACGACATAGTAATAGATGAAGTAGAGGACTTTTTTAATAATTATGAAGATCAGTCTTTAACTATCTATTATCATATTACAACAGCATAAAGATATGTTTTCCTGGTGCGAATATTAAAAATTTGCTAAAGTTACGTTTATTTTCATAATTTTGAAAATCTGTATGTACAGAATAACTTCAATAGCAAGTATAGTTTTTATTTAAAATTAAAAATATCTCATGGATAGTAACATATATAGACACATGGACTGTACATGTGTAGACTCGGGACTCGGTGAGAGCAGTTTATATTGTAATCTTTGCATTTTCGCTTCTAGAGCAAGTATCTGCCGGTCTTTAACGATATTTATTGTATATAAATAATACCAGCAGACATTTCCGGGTACAATTATTTAAAAATTGCTATATTAATATATTGCTATATTAATATATTGGTAATAATTTAGTTTCTCACATAATACTGCTTAATATAACATTTACTATACTTACACTAGTAGTTTTTGTCCTACAATCGCTCCTTTTACTTCATTTAAAGCTGGTTCTAATATTCCCAATCCCCAGCATTAGTTCTTACTTAAGTTTCATCAGCCCATAGTATAAGTTCCTTTATTTTTATTGACCTAGTTCATTATATTTTCGATAAGCATCGAGGGTCCTATGTGTTCTCATTTCTAAAAAAACATCACAATTTATATTGAATATATTTTATATAAAAAAGGATTTTTGAAATTAAAATAACGCTTATTTTCATAATTTCAAAGATCTACATAACTTTAAAAGCAGGTATAGTTTTTGTCCAAAATTGAAAATTTATTATGGATGGTAACATATAGACTCCTGGACTGTACATATAAAGAATCGGTGTGAGCAATTTATAGTGTAATCTATGCATTTTCGCTTGAACATCAAGTACCTGCCAATCTTTAACTATTTATTGGTTTAACACCAGCATAAAATTATATTTCTCTGGTTTTTCTTATTGTTAGTTTAATTAATTGTATGACAATATTTCATATTGTAATATTTTATAGATTAAACCTTCTGTATCCGTTCATATTATGTTAAATGCCTTTTCACAGTGTACAAAAGATTCATGTTTTTATAAATATTAAACTAATGAAGTTAAGATTGATGATGACATGTCACTATGTAGAAAGTTACGAATAATTAGAAAGCGTGTTTTGCAATATACATTGATATTAAAATCGTAAGTCTGATTATAACAGATATAAAAGACACAGTACGTATTTAAAAAGTTGAATGGAATGTGGAAATAATCAGAAAATTTCACAAATATTTAAAATTGTGTACTTTCTAAACAAATTGATTATCGAAAATATTGTTTAGCGAGAATGTGTAAGGTGACGAAACCATCATATTCACGTATTCAGCAATTAACTGAACATATTTTAAAAATATGCAGAAAGGAGAACACATGATACATCTAAAACGCTACTCGTATGATCACAATACAGAACGGATACAATTACAGATTTAAAAGACACTAATAAATAAATAAATAATATAATTTGTTGCTTTTTAATTTTTTAATAAATTATTTACATACATATAGTAAGTTGAATATAATAAATACATTTTAAACTATATATATTTTTTTACGTGAAAAATTTCTATTTATTAACTTTTCATTATCATTATTATAATTATTATTGTCATCATCATTATTATTATTTATTAATAAATTTCTACTATTCAAATGTTCCATGTTAATTAATTGAAAATCATTTAATTTAATTAAATTATGCATAATCTCATTATTCCAATTAAATGTGTTACTAAATATTGTTTCACAAATTTTATTATCATTAATTGAAAAATGTATTAAATTTCCTATTAATTCCACATTTGTATATTGTTTAAAATCATTTAATATATTAAATGTTATATTTGTAATATCCACTAATTTTATAGCCCATAATGCAAAGGGACTTAATTGTAAATCACCGGTAATAAGTTTCTCATAATTATCATTAAATTTTATTGGTTTTCCACATTGATTCCTTTCTAAACTAAATTCAATTTTACATTTTTCACTTATAATTGTGTGAATATTATTATTATTATTGCATGGAAAATGAGAATTACCCTGATGAATTAATATTATGTTAAAATTTTTAACCTTTTCATTTAATTCATTTTGTATTGACTGATTAGTTGATATAAAATTAATTCCAATTGAATTTAATTTGACTGGATATTTCAAAGAATTTGGAAATATATTTAATTTTAACAGAATTTCTCTTCCAGACATTAAATCCAATATTGATTCTTTGAAATATTTTTGTGTCAATTTTATTGAAAACAATGATTGATTATTTAAATTATTTGATTGTTGTTTAATGAAATTTGATTTCATAACATTTAAATAAAATTTAAAATCATTTAATTTATTTATTTTAATTAATTTATAATTATCAATAGAACTTTTATCACTATTATTATTGATATTATTTTTATTATTATTTTTATTACTATTAGTATTATTATTATTATTATTATTATTAAATACAATTGATGAATTTGAAATTAAATTATTGTTAATTTTATATGGAAAAATAAAATTATTTATTCCATCTAAAGCAAATTTATATTGAATATCAACAATATTTTGTTGAATTAATAGATTTAAATCATTAATAATTATATTATTTGAATTAATAAAATTTTTATTTTTAAAATCATTTAAAATATTTAAATCATTTAATAATTCATTTAAATAATTAAAATATTCAATTCTATCAAATAAATTATCTAATGAAATAACTATCTCATGAAAATATTCTAAAAAATTATTTCTTAACTCATTAAAATGAAAATCATTTTTTATTTTTAAAATTTCAACTTTTAAAATATTTATAATTGTTTTTCTTTCATTTAGTATATTGAAATTATCAGTCATAAATTGTTTTAAAATAAATTTAATTAAATTATTTAAATTAATATTATATTCATTATAATTAATCTTTTTAAGATTATTAAAAATTTCAAAAATTATTCTTAATTTATTTTCATTATCTTTATATTTAGCATGCAAATCAATTGATATATTTGCAATATTCATATGAATATTTAATGAATTTAATTTATTTTTATCGAAACTATTAAAATCAATAGTATTATTTTTATTAAAATCAAATACTAATGATGATGTACAATTATAATTGTCATCAAAAATATTTATTTGTGTTTGAGTTAAATTAATGGAATTCATTTTTAGAAAATTATTTATATAATTACAATATTCTATATTTAAAGTTTTAATAAAAGATTTTGTATTTGTAAATAAAAATTCGTCATTATCATCGTGCGTAATTATTTTTGTTACCGATAAATTAACAATTTTTATTAAATCTATGGCATAATAATTTAATAAATTTATTAAATTTAATATTTTATTTAATTTATCAAATAAAAACTTATTTAAAAAATATTTCTGAATATATTTTTCGTATTGTAATTTTTTAAATGAATAATTTTTTTGATTATTAACATTAACTATGATATTATTTAAATGCAAATCAATATTTACATTATGTTCTACATTAATTATATTAATTTTTTTAATTAATTTTTCCTGTATAAATAAATCAATATCATTTGATTGTTTATTTATTAAACTTTTATGATGCGTAATAAATTGTTGATATCCTAATAAATTATGTTGATGATTTAAATTATTTATTGTAAAATCAATATAATAATTTAAATTGTGTGGTAAATTAAAATTATTGAAATTTTTAAATTTACATATTTCACTTAAAATTACTGTACTTAAATGTTTTAATATTATCTCTTCATATTGATAATTATTAGTGTCATCATCGATTATAGTAGAAATTTTATTATTTAAAAAATATGTTTGCACCTTTTCCCATAGCAATTCATATAGAGAAATTTGTTGTATATAATTTAAGTTTACTTGATTATATAATAATATTTTGAATTCATTAACTAAATTAATAATATCATTATTATATTGATTAATTTCAATACTACTATTAATTAAATAAAAAAAATCTAATATGAATTGCTTATTTAAATGTTGATTTAATGACTGTAATAGATAATTTTTATAATAATTAATATATTTATGTAAATTTATAAACTTATATAAATTTTTATTATTTTGAAATTTAACATTATTTTTATCTATTGGCATAATTAAATCAATTGTCCAATATTTATTTTCATTCTTAACATTATAAGTTACATATATATAATTTGTTTTATTTAATTTATTTGATTTAATTTCGTTATTTATTAATATATTTGATTCATTTAATTCTATTAAATTTATTCTATTCTTTAGTACATTAATATATTCATTATTAATATATGTATCGTAATTTGTATATATTTTATATTGATATTCAATTTTATCATTATATTTCGTTATATTATTTAATTCGTATTTTTCATTTAATTTATTTAATGTGATTGTACCATTTAAATCATATAAATTATTAAATGATAATAATTTTTTAAAAATATAACTCTTATTAATATCATCCACCAGATTTGTGGTAATGAATAAATTTTTATAATTAATAAATTCTTTTCCAATACCATAAATAAAAACATTATTATTATTTAACATAATTTTTCTTTTATTAATAATAATCCATTTTGGTGCAATTATAAAAATCATTTTAATTTCATCATTAATATTAACAATTAAATCATCATCAATAAATAATGTATGTAATGCATATATTTCTATTGATTTTAATTTTTTAGTACATACATTATTATTTAAAATATTACTAATTTTTATGAATTTACCTTTAATTATTAATTCATTTGTATTATGACAATAAATTCTATTATTATTATTTGTTTGTACAAAATTATTTATATTATTATTTATTATATTTAATTTATATTCATCAAAATCGAAATTTATTATTTCTTTAAAATTAATTTTATTTAAAAATTTTAATAAATTAACTTTTCTAATATTAAAATATGTATGGTTTGAAATTAAAAATTCAAAATAATTATTTATATAATTAGGAAAATTAATTTCATTGATATTTTTTTGAATTTCATAAGTTGAAAATTTATTAATTAATTTATTTAAAAATATAAAGAAATTTTTGAAATCAAATAAAAAACTAACGAAATTTTTACACAAATTAATTAAAAATATATCTAAATTTATGTTAACATTATTAATATAATGTATAAATTTTAAATAATTTACATATTTTATAATATCTAAAATATCTTCGGTAGTTATATTAGTAATATTTAAATTATTTATAATATTAATTAAATTATTTAGAAATAAATTTGTAAATTTATTTGAATTCAATTCAAGAAAAACATCATATACTATAGTAAGATCATTTTCAAGTAAAATACTATCATTTATTACATTAATTTTATTTAAATAAAATATTTTAATATTTTCAAATATTAAATTAAATTTTATTATAATTTTTTTATGCAAATAATTTTCCAAATTAAGTAGATATTTATTATTATTATTATTATTATTATAAAATGTTAAAAAATTAAAATCACTATTATTTTTAATAATAAATTTATTTGTCAATAATGGCAACAAATTATTTCTTTTAATTTTAATATTTAAAAATTTATTATCAATTTTAATTAAAAATATGTCTAATAAATGAATTATATTTTCATAATAATAATTTTTATTAATAGATATTAATTGTTTTTTCAGTTTTAATAATGTATTTGCAATTTTTCTAATCACATGTCTGTCATTATTCATGTAGGAATATTGTGATAATTTATATTGACTGTCATCATAATTTATAAATAAACCAATGACACTACGATAATATAAAATATTATTATTAAAAATTTTAATGGAATTTTGAAAAAAATTAACAATATATTTTTCATTTGTAACTAAATCGTTATAATCAATGACAAAGTATATACAAATATAATTAATTGATTTAAAATATTTTTCGGCATAGTATAATGAAATAATATTATTATTAAATTCCGAAGAATTATATGACATAGTAAGTTTATGAATATTATTGTGTATATATTTTTTACACTGTCCATTCATAAAATTTGTGATATTTATTGATGATGTTGCATCTAAGAATAATATTAATTCATTGTTATCATCCGCCAGATCAGCAGCATTATTGGTAAATAAGAAATCAATTTTATTCATATGTTTTATTGTATTTTCGAATATTTCAATTAAATCTTGATTTTGTTGTATATAGGCATCATTTGACCATACTATTGATATATTTGTTATGAGCACTAAAATAATGACTCTAGATGATATTGTTATAGGTATTACATTCATAATTGTGCTGTAATTTAAAGAGATAAATTTAAATTTAATTATGTATCTAAATTAATTTTAATAATACTTTAATAATATATGAGATTTCGAAACGTTACTGCATAAAAAAATATTAATTACCGCGATAAATACGTCCTTTATTTTCTGAATCGAATAAAATAAAGTTATTTTGATCATTATTTCAACCGCGCGGGAACATAGGTTATCAACGAACAATTGTCCATTACCTTCGCTTTACTCCACCACTTATTAGTCTTTTTAATTACAGTATTCCGTCAGTGGATTACAGTCGAAAGTTTATTTTGAAATATTATTGACGGGGCGCCTCAGCGTATGGGCGACCCAATTACATTTTCTTCGTCTAATAATCGTGTCCGTCCCGCAATATTTAAAATACTAAGTATCATACAATACATATATTGATTATGTCATGTTTGCAACTAACAACGACAAAAACTAGTAGATTCAAGCACAATGTTACCGTTACTATCTAACGTCAATTCTAACACATTTATATTCGCTTAAGTTTCATATATAAGATTCTTAAAAATATGATACATATATGGCATCCTGATGGTATTAAAGTCATAGTTCAGTGAAAGAGTGCAGTTTCGATCATATTTGATGTGACTTGTGAGTTAATTCATTTAAATTTCTCGGCATAATATGATGCAATATTCCGACGAAACGATCACGTTTTAAAATTTAAAAGATTTTAAACTATAAATTAGTAATAAAGATTAAAAATTAAAATATACATACCTATATTATATTATATTATATATTATACGAGGTTTCATCTACGAATATATAAAATATTCCTATATATTCATTAAAGTTTATGAATATATATAAATTTATATGTAATTTGTTTACTATCACATTCACTTAATTAAATCAAAACATTATATAATTACATAGGTCAATAACAATAATGTATTTTAATTAATTATTTAAATCACTTCACATTTTTGATAAGAATTTTTCGCACGTTTAATTTACATATTTCCGCGATATTTAATATTCGTTCACGTGATGTTATTGGAAATTTATATATAATAATATTTATTTATAATATATATAAATTGATCTATATATTATAGAAGTTACCGTCTTCAAGTACTTATAAGAAATAGTAGTAATTATGCTCGTCGTATAGGATATATATATACTGTTTATTTTCTGGAAATGTACTTATCAGTCTCTCAAAGTTTTATGGAAAAATTTGACCTTTTCCCCATGACGTATAGCCCATTACTAGGTTAAAACACTAATGTTTACATCGGAAAGAATTTTGTTTTTCTGTAAATAAAATTAATTTGACGATAATAAGATATGAGTGGATACGTTTTTTTTTCTAAATCATTTGTAAATATTATTTAAATAATATTGGCGAAAAGCATCAACAAGAGTTTTTAAATTTAAATACCATAGTATTTTTTTTTTTACTAATTGTATAAATTCCAACACAAAACATCATAAAAAAACGTATACAAATCATCATCATCATCAATACCTTGACCAATACATCACTCGGGTAGATAGCGCGAAGTTCAAAAAAACTACATAATTACGATACGAGCAAGGTTGACTAAATGGTAAATGTTGAATCAATAATAATTGCCCGGACTCTTTTATACATTGAATACTTTAATATTAAAGTGTTTAGTTCACTGAAGACGTTAACATATATTCTAAATTATAAATTATATATTAACATTAATTTGAACTCAACTTAATCTTGTCCTGATATAAATATACTATCTATGCTAGAATTTATGTATGTCAATATTCATTTCCATTCGTACATTGATTTTAAAAGAAACGAAAAGAAAGTCAGTTCCTGCAATTGATTTTGTATTCTACAAGTTTTTTCGCAGTTCTAAATTGTTTTGGTTGAGCCATCAATATGCGAATTAAATACCTAGGTGGACACGGCTCTGATAGTATTCTCAGGAATCTGCAAAAAAAAAAAAAAAACAAAGAGTGTCCACTTTACTCGTATATTATTCTAAATTACAAGCATAGATTATACTCGTACTATTGACAATGAAATTCATTTTAAGTATTGAGTTTAAATATTAACAAAAACATTAGATAAACTTAATAATATATGAGAAGGAAATGTCCGGTTGATATAATAGCCATCTTTAAGCAAGTTCTATATCATTGACTAATTTAGAGTAGATGGTGATACTTTAAATAAACAAACTGGACAAAAGAAACACAAATAAACGTGATATTCAAAAATGCTTTACAATCAATTTCAAATTCACAATACGTTCAAAAAATATCTTACCAATAGACTAGGTAAAGCTGAAGATTTATGCTTTTATGCTATTAAAGTATTTAAATGTATAACAGGGGAATTATAAATCATCCTATATTTTCCAGAGATGAGGTTTGACAATATAATACAATATTGACCAATCTGTTTACTTTAGTTTAGAATTTATTAGAGATTAATATCTGGATTAGGAATTAACACCAAAATTTAGAAAATTGATTTGAAAATGAATGTCTTAAAAACTATAATTATGTTAAGTACAGAATTGTGTCAAGAAATTATTATTGGTGATTATGTTGTTATATTAAATAAAAGTAGCTTTTAAACACATGTTGGTCAAATTTTCGTCGACTTTTTAAATCAATATATTAAATTTTGTTTCATTAAACTACATATATACAGCAGGTGTAGATGGTTTTAAGTAAAATTAATTAAATCCTATGCAAAGTATCATATCTCAATTGAAATATAATAATTTTTCGAGAATATATTCCTATTACAAAGGGCGATAAGTTTTTGTAGACATATCATATATGTTGCTGTTATCATTCTGTCTAAGTCTATACAATCTCTTTGCAACATCAACCTTTCATTTGGTGAGGTATAGGTGCTTTTTTAAGAAATTGATGTTGGTATTCGCTTATTATCTTTAAATGCTCAATCTATAATGTATTGCCTCGACTGCCACTGCAAGTTATACTATAAATATTTATTGTCAATTAATTCGTTTATAGATCACAATTGAAATTTATAATAATGCGACGAGATTATTAGCGTAATTATTATTAACGAAATCTATATGAATCGCAGAACAAAGACGCGAAATTGCTGCACCGGAATACAGATGACAAAAGATTAGTAATGGACTATAGGATCGGTATTAGAAATGTTTAATAAAAGTGTTCATTAAACGATTCTCAATCATTTTCGTTTCGGCGAAAAATTAAATATTAGCCCATTGTAACAGAATGTCCATATGCTCCGCATTATCTTTTAAAGATGAAATAAATTCATCAAATTTCTGTCATAAAAGAAGTCTTCGCATCTATCTATACTGCTACCATTTTCTAATTAAATATACAACGTGTTCACTCTGCTAATGATAACGAATCAAAAGAATTTTTGCATTAGTTTAAATGCTTTTGGTTCCGCATGGGTGCGAAAACCGATCATATTCCATTGGTTGTTTATTAAATTTCTGAGGAGGTTTCCGATAAAATTTACAATATTGGAAATAATAAGTTTTAAAATTCAGATATTTCCAATGTAAATGCTATACTTTCTTATGCTGAGTTATTTATATATGATCATGATACAGCTTCAGATTTTCGAATTAATATATAATGAATATTATGTGCCACAGAAGCATAATGTCTACATTTACTTTAGTAACTTATAATTGTTCTCCATATGCCCTAAGTTATCGCGCACCAATAAATATTTAAATTCCTTAAAATTTTGATATTTATACTGCAGCAGTTTTCAGAAAAAAATATACAAAATTCATTTGAAATTCACTGAACTTATCAAAATAATATGGAAACAAGAAAAACGTATAATTGGTTGCCAATTATTGGAGGCTCTGGAAATTGTTTAACAGATCACACCATAATATATAAGTATTCATTAAATAGATTTCCAAAATAGTTGATATCTCGGAACTAGAATTTTCGCTTAAATTACTGAATGTTATTATCATATAACTTATTTTAATCAGTAAGGAGTAAAAATTATACAT
>JANSTX010053148.1:0-11496 GCA_027564355.1 Penthetria funebris | reverse complement strand
ACTACATCCAGTTAAGGAGCCGATGTTCCAAGTACCTACTCTCAAAATTTTACATTCTGAATTGACTTCACTTTTGGGGGAGTTGTGCATATTTGAATTTTTTCAATAAAATTTGCATTAAATTTTCCAACGTTAAATTGTATAAATCAGCATCGTCAAATATTACACCTATTTGTATATACCTGGAGAAAGTCAATTCATTCACACTCAATTCTGTGGAATATTCGCTAAGTATCACCACAACATTCCCGTCATTTATATCATCATCATCTTTGCCGTGTTACACTATAACCATCATCATTACCATCATTATTGGCATTATAATTCCGATCAACATTGAAAATTTGACATTCTTTTTCACTTCATTATATTCACAGTAAATTTTATTTGCATTCCAAAATTATTGGAAAGTCACAAACTGATGATGAATTTGGTACCAATCAATGTTGACGATTCTGTTTCTACTAAAGCAGAAAGTGTGCGCGAGTCCTACACCCTATTCCCTACATCCAGTCTGTTCTTTCGTTAAAAATCTTAAACAGTTTATGCCAATTATGATGTTAGAATGAATATTTATTAGATTTATCTTTCTCACTTCCCCCTCTCAGTGGTGAAGTGATCAACATGTTATTGAATGCATCAAATGAATGTATTTTAATATTATGGATCATCTAAACTAAATTAAATGATAGTTTGAAAAAAGAAAAAAATTTATGAAATAAAAAAACACAGTGACACTGAAGTGCAAAATTTACTTAATATGTTTCTACAGAAAAAGTTTAAGTTTTTAAATTTTAAAAATTTGTATTATGACACATTCATAGTCCATATTGTTATATAAAAATGTGGAGGAGATGAGGACGACGACGACAATAAATATTATGTCAGAAACAATGTCGTTGCTGCTAATTATGATAATGAACATAATTATAATAAGACGACATAAAATAAAATACGGATAAGGAACACATCAAATTGTTTGGCTTTTATTCCGTTTTGTTTTTTAATATTATATTTGAGTTTAACGCGACGACGTCAACAAATGGATCAAAATTTCTTTAAATCTGGTAAGACTTTATATAATTTATTTGAAAATTTGAATGTTATAATAAATAAACTTAGTATTTTATTAAGTGAATTTAAATAAATAAAACAATTTTTGTAAATATCGCCACCTACTAAAAACAAATATTATTTAATTACCGCTATGAAAGTCAATGATTTTGAGCACTCCAAAGTGACAAATGACATTGTTCTAATTCGACCACCAATTAGAATTTTTTTTTTTTTTTTAGTTATTCGCCATTAAGCATATGTGCACATCTTATCCACAGACTCATCTGCATTAGTTTCCGTCTTTGAGACATTGACCTTTAGACCGACTTGTAAGTTATATTTTATAAGTTGTTCCTATTTCACACTCATATCTGACCCAATATGCAATAGCAGACGAATTAGACCACATTTTTCATTACATTTAGATGCTGTTATATATGTTGATGTAATAAAAAAAAAATGAGAAAATCATTTTAATTTTAAATTAGTAACCCTGGTCTGAAATTCAATTTTATTGCATTTATTTCTATGACTAATACAATCCTTGTGATAAGCATAAAAATAAAAGTAGTTCTCCTTTCTAGTTTTTATATATAATTAACAAACAAAAGGGGAAATAGATAAATATGTAAGCTTTTTCATAAGCTTAAAAAGTTTAAAATAATAATGGCTGCCTTATGCTGTCTATCGCTATCTCTTTCATTCACATTGATACATTTTTAAAAGTGGTCAGTAGATAAAAATATACTCATCCTCTTTTTATTTTTTTGAAAGCTTATGGTAATATAATATTATGAATTAAGGGTGATGCTAAAATATTCGAACAAAAAAAAAAAAATGTTAAACTTTGAACAGAGTGACCGAATATTGCTTTGAAAAGCTTTAAAATTTTTAGACAAAATTTGGGGTTTTTTATAAAAAAACAGTATTCATTACAGTAAACGAGTTCATGTTTATGAGACGGTGTGACCGAAAATTATCCAGTGTTTCAATTTCGGCAAACATTTTGTCTGTTCAATTATTTATCCCTTTACTTGTGTTCTATTGTGTATCCTTTTACATTACCTTTATTATGTTATATATGAGCTTATTTATAAGCAAAATTGAACACATAACACTAGGTATTTATTGCACAAATTATAAACAATTATACATTAATGACTTTAATGACGTTAATGTTCAATGTCATTGGTCAAGGAAAATCAATATTACTTAATTTGTTAGTCATTACAAATTTATAATTATATTTATAAATCTACCAACAAAAATCAAGGATTATTATTTTATAGCAGACAAAGCAAAAGTGTAAAATATTTGTATTTAAAAAAAAAATAATTTTGCTAATTAGAAACAACCTGAGGGTTATTCGAGTGGCCTTAAAACACTACATCAGTACGGCATCTGTAGAATTTGCGGTTTTACAAATAGAACGGTGGTTTTACCCTTTACTTTTATTGTAACATAAAGTGACTTTTAGGTGCAGTTAATATGCAAAGAAACTTGGGAACATTTATTTATTCAAAAAGAACGCATTTCACAGACCAATGAAGTCGCCACGAAGTTTGTGTAAGACAACAGAGTATGTAAAGTTTTGGGAATTCCTGAATATTCAAATCTCATCATAGTAACTTGCCTTTGAATTCTGTCAAGGATGCTAGAATGTGTTGCCACATATATGATTGCATCCTCTATACTTAATTTGGTGATAGGTGCCATTTTGTAGTAGTGACTTGGGCTCACGCGGGCCATATACAAGTTTTATTGATTAAATGCAATGGGAATACAATTTGACTTATAATTGTCTTCAGTATTTCAAAACCACTTAAAAAGCAATCGTGTTTTGGTTCGGTATTGTAAGCCAACCGTGTATCTGCATCAGAGACCGGCGATGATAATATGTAAAGATATCTGAATTATTATACAGTGCTCCATATTCATATAAATGAAGCAAAGTAAATTGAATGTTTGATTCTATGATTTACAGCATCAGCAAATCCATTTGAACTGAATCTATAATTTTATGTAAACATTGTTTAGCTTTTGTTTAACCAAAAATACGGTCAATGTAAACCCTTAAGTTTCTAGCTCTAGTTGGAATATGAGGACGAATTAGATGACCTGTAACCTCTAATTACAATAGCTTCACATTTAATTAAATTTAATATCAATTATCAAATATACATCCAATCACTTATTGACACAAGCCCTTTTTTCTCCTATCTTGAACATTGGGCCCGATATTGCTAATCGTCGATGGCCAAATGCCCGGAGCCAGAACCACAAGATCGTCAGCGTACGCTACCACTCTAATGCCAGTTCTTTTTTTAACTTTCTCATTCATAACTAGAAGTCAGAGAAAAGGGAAAAGGACATAGCCATGTGGGTTGTCCCTCCATGAGCCATACTATAAATAAGATTGAAAAAATAAAAAAAACATATTATTATTGAATTCTTCTGTTTCAGGGGACCATCATCATGAGTGTCAAACAATTATACAACAACAAGCAACAAGCGCTCAAAGAGAAGAACCACAAGAACCGAATCAATCAGGCATCAATTCTTGTCAAGTACAATCACAATTTTGTACACCTTTTAAACAAAATCAACAGCAATCTACAAAAAAAGTTGAAAATACAGAAAAATTTAATAAATTTAATAATAATAGCAAATTTAGTTGTAATAATAATAACAATAATAATAATAATAATAATAATAATAATAATAATATTAATAGTAATAATAGTAGAAATTTATTCGATAATAATACAACGAGTAGTAATTCCAAAAATACAAAGAAGATTGTTATCGATCCCAAAGAAAGTTACGAAGTTGCACCAGTTAAGGACATTACTGCAGATAAGACAGAAAATAGTAGCGGTAACGAAGGTGGTGGCGGTAGTCTACGAAAAACATTCTTTAGACGTAGACGTCAGTCACTGTCATCATCAAATAGTATTATTAACGGTTGTGCAAGCAGTGGTATTGGTGCCGTTACCGGTGTATGGCAAGCAACATTAAACGCAACAACAGCAATGAGTACAGCTGGTGCACCAGTTATGGCAACAGATATTAGTGCCATGGGTGGTGGTGGTGATGGTATAAATGTACCAGCAACCATTAATGGCGGTGGTACAACAACAAATGGTCCAAATAAAATGGGACAAACAGTACCACCAAAGCGGCCAGTACGTAGAGGTGGTAAACCACAACCGGAACGTCCAGTTAGAGCATTATTTTGCTTAGGATTAAAAAATCCAATTAGGAAATTATGTATTGACGTTGTTGAATGGAAGTATCCTTTTTTTAAAAAAAAAATACAAATTTTTTCTTAATCGATTTATGTAGACCACTTAATTTAGTCGTATTAGATTAGTAACATAAATTCTACATCGCTAATTGTACATAAAGATTGTATTTTAGACAGTAAATCCTTGAATTTTGCGCCATTTGTGCGGTAAAGTGTTGCCAACGAACAAAAAATACAGCATCATGCGTTTTCATTGTTAATCAGTATTTTTAAAATTGTAAAAGTTTGACAACTACAGTTCGAAATTTTTGTCAAAAATATGATCGGAATAGTGTACAGAAAGACTATTTTAATTAGTGATCACTCTGGTCGTTCGTCAACAGAAGGTTCAATACAACATATCAAAGCAGTTTGTGAGAGTATATGCTAAAAATCCAAAAACATCAATTTGCCACATTAATAATTGACTCAAGAACTGAAGCCAATGAATAAATTATGGAACAATAACAAGTCGATGCTAATTTTTCGAATTAAATTACTTTAAGCGCTGATTTTCATTTTTCACATTGGATATGATTAAGTTCACCATTAAAATTATACGAATTACTATTTAGAAACAAAAGCATTTAAAATGTGTCGCGGTTTGGTGCGAATTTTGAGCTGAAGGCTTCTTCAAAAATTTGAACTGATTAATTAGTAATAGCTAATAGAATTCATTGGATCTAAGACCCTTGTTTACCTTAATATAATTAAGATGCTCCGTATTTCAATTTGTTGGTAATTCGCTTTCCAATTTCTCAGGTTTTTTGTCTTTTGAAATGCGAATTAACAATCGACTTCTCTGAAATATTTCCTTAGACGTTATAGAAAAAACTTTAGTTCGGCCAACATTGTTATTTTACATTAATCATATCCTCTAATGGAACATTATTTCTATTTATGGACCAGTGTTTCAGCGACCATCTATAAGTATAGGTGATATTCAAATCATTGACCAAATTAATTTACATTAGCACATGAAATTTTCTGTTTGTCAACACTGTAATTAGTCTCCCTATTAATTACTGTATACCCAACATTTTTGTTTTCAATAGCAAAGCCTGTAACAAAACTTTATCATATAAACAAATGTAAAATGTGGCCATATCTTCACACGATTGTCAAATTCAATTTATTGTTGATGGCGAAATTTTATAAATTATTAATATTAATGTGGCCATCTGTGGTCCTGATGTTGTTTCGATCATATTTCTATGTAATTGGGCTAGATCATTAATGCATCGCCGCACATATACGATAATTGTACAATTTGGTTATTTTTAATTGAACTCACTTCAATTTTAGGTCGCTTTGAAATGATCATAAATATTTTAAGCGAAATTGAAAATGCGGCCATTATATTCAGAATATATAGACGACCTCTTTCGTAGCACGCACGATTCACATGATTGGACCGATGCTATACTGCATGTTACTTTCGACTTTGTATTGTTGCCGTACATTTCGCGTCTGCTACACCGTCTTCCAGCAATTTGCTTTACCATTAAATAATTTTGCCACAATTGATGAAGATTATAAGAAAATATAATTTAAAATCTATGATCAGAAAAATGTCCTTAACTTGAAATTAGACCATTTGAGTATTTAATTCTGCTAACAATTTTTGCTAATTGTATTGCATTAGCAGTTTACACTCCATATCCAATGGGCGACTCAAATATAACAAATGCAGCACTGGTAATTACGATATAGTCTAAATTAATTAAATTTATGTAATTTTTGCAATAATTTCTTGTAGGAAAGTATAGAGTATGTTTTTCTTGTAATTTTCACAACAGAGTGTGTTATGAAAATTATTGCACTTGGTTTTATGATGCATCCCGGTTCATATCTGAGAAATGGATGGAATTTACTAGATTTTTTTATAGTTGTAATTGGGTAAGATTTTACAAAATGTTATTGAGATGCAAATTACTATAATTTGTGAACATTTTTTTTTTTTTTTTTGTTTTAGTATGATAAGTACCGCTTTAACGAGTATATTGAAAGAAGGTTTCGATGTTAAAGCCTTACGAGCATTTAGAGTTTTACGACCGTTAAGATTGGTATCGGGAGTGCCAAGTGAGTATTGAATTTATTCATTATCAATTTGAAATATAAACGAAATTTCATAATAACATTTTTATGTTAAATAGGCTTACAAGTTGTACTTAATTCAATTCTTCGAGCCATGGTGCCTTTATTACATATTGCTTTATTAGTAATATTTGTTATAATTATTTATGCAATAATTGGATTAGAATTATTCTCGGGAAAATTACATAAGACTTGTTTTAATAACGATAGTAAGTATTGCATTCACAATTGTTAGCCTATCCTTAGAAAATCGTAACAAGAAATCTTGGTCAGGCTCCACAAGTTGTGCATAGTCGTCATCCTGTTCAATTGCCGGTTATTTGTGTTGATGTTTAACGTATTGATGTTTCGGCAGGACCACATTTGTCGCAATTAAAGTCTTACAATAAAAATGTTGTCACTTTGCTAACCCCCTCCTACTAAAAATATGCTAACAATATCCAAACTGTTGTCTTGTTTATTACTAAGATATTTCTTCACCCAAGTTACAATGCATATCCTTTACCAAATTATTGCATATTTTTTTTAATTTGTTTTTTTTTTTTAAAAAAACAAAAAATTATAGCAATGGAACGAATGGAAGAACCTCATCCATGTGGCGATCCAGGATTTAATTGTAAAGATATAGACCCAAATTATATCTGTACATATTATTGGGATGGACCAAATCGTGGAATTACAAATTTTGATAATTTTGGACTATCAATGTTAACAGTTTTTCAGTGTATTACACTTGAAGGCTGGAGTGACGTATTATATAGTATTCAAGATGCAATGGGTTCTAGTTGGCAATGGATTTACTTTGTTTCAATGGTTATATTAGGCGCATTTTTCGTTATGAACCTAATTCTTGGTGTTTTGAGTGGGTAAGTTAACAATGAGTTTTTTTTTTTTGGTATATATGGGAAAAGAATAAATAATAATAAAAAAAAAAAAAAAAAAACGCATGTATTTTTCTAGAGAATTTTCAAAGGAACGTACAAAGGCAAAGAATCGAGGTGATTTTCAAAAGTTACGTGAAAAACAACAAATTGAAGAAGATCTTCGCGGTTATTTGGATTGGATAACCCAAGCAGAAGATATTGAACCGGATGCCCAAGGCGGTATAATGGGTGGTATGCAAAGTGGTAAAACAAAGATCCAAAGTGATATGATGGATTCAACGGATCAACTTGGCGACGAAACTGATGTACAACAGGAGTCAATGTTTAAAATGAAGCGAAAAGAGTTCGATCGATTAAATCGGCGTATGCGACGCGCATGTCGTAAAGCGGTCAAATCACAGGCATTTTATTGGTTAATTATTGTTTTAGTATTTTTGAATACTGGTGTATTGGCAACGGAACACTATCATCAACCACAATATTTAGATGAATTTCAAGATCAAACAAATATGTTCTTTGTTGCATTATTTACACTGGAAATGTTACTCAAAATGTATAGTTTAGGATTTCAAGGATATTTTATTTCATTATTTAATCGTTTCGATTGTTTCGTTGTATTTGGCAGTATTTTTGAAATGGTTTTAACGAAAAATGATTTAATGCCACCATTGGGGATATCGGTGTTACGTTGTGTACGATTATTGCGTGTCTTTAAAGTTACAAAGTAAGATAATTAGACTTGTGCAAAAAAATAAAAAAATAAAATACATAATTCAAAACAATTATATTTTTAATAAAAACTAATTTACTTTTCTTCTTATTTAGATATTGGCGTTCACTATCGAATTTGGTTGCATCATTACTTAATTCAATTCAATCGATTGCATCATTGTTACTGTTATTGTTTTTGTTTATTGTTATCTTTGCATTATTAGGGATGCAAGTTTTTGGTGGTAAATTTAATTTTGAAGGAACAACCGATAAGCCACGTTCAAATTTTGACAGTTTTTATCAGAGTTTGTTAACAGTTTTTCAGGTACACCATTTTCACTTTTTAATTTCAACAATATTTTCTTTTAATTTACGACCGTGTCACATAAAATAATTTTAAAATAAACATATTTGACAAAATACACTGGAATGGATTGCTTGAATTTTATAGCAATATGTCAATTACATAAATATGGCTGAATTTGGATCCCCATTTTTAGAATTGGTCGAATATTGACTATCTGTCAAACGAAAGAAAATTCACCAGAATTTAAAGATCACAAATTGTATTTTTTGTTTAAAAACAAATATAATTGAGTTTCATATTATTGTCTAATCCTAAGACAAAAATGGAGCCGTTTTATTTTCCCCAGAGTCGTCCAGTTTTTAGTTGTTAGAAAATATGGCAGCCAAACAGGTTAGCCATTAGTTAGTTGATCACGTGACAGGGTTGCCATTGGCGTCTACTAGCTTACGAATAGAAAATTTGGAATTATTGCTGATGACTGCACCAACAGATGATCAAAAACATTTGCTACCATTCCTCACAGACAAGAATTTTTTCCCTAAATCTTTAACTAAACAACTTTTATTCCATTAATTTTTATTTATTCAATGCACATGTGTCTTCTGATCCACAGTTTCTCGACAAATTGACCATAATTTAGCGTTCTATTTAATTGAATTAACCATAATTTAGCGTTCTATTCAATTGGAATAATACCAAATTGTTCTCATTTAACGTACAGATATTAACTGGTGAAGATTGGAATGTTGTAATGTACGATGGCATAGAAGCGTATGGTGGTGTTGCATCTTTTGGTGTTTTAGCCTGCATTTACTTTATTATATTATTCATATGCGGAAATTATATTTTATTAAATGTGTTCTTGGCTATTGCTGTTGATAATTTAGCTGATGCCGATTCATTGACGGAAATTTCAAAAGAAGAGGTAACTTTAATTAATTAATTAATTAATAATTTTGTGAAAAAAAACAAAAAAAAAAAAAACACATTACAAACTCACTGTTTTGAAGGAGGATGAAAATAAACAAAAATCCCATAGTCCAACACCAATTCTGGATGGTGAAAATGAAGAAAATCAAGATGACATGGATGATGATGATGGTGATGATGATAATATGTACGTTTTATTTTTGCTAATTAGCCCGGATTAATTTACAAAAAACCACTTCTGTGGACACACTCGAAACATTTTGTGACACTTATTTTCCTTTTCAAAAGGTCTGACCGTGATGAAGAATCATTATCGGAAACGAAGCTACCACTTGAAGATGACGATGAAGGATATGAAGACGATGGTCAAGGTATGTATTTGATTGGCAGGGGGGTTTGGGTTAATTAAAAGTTATTTTTTTTTTTGTTTTTATTTTTCTATTTTTATGTTATTATTGAAATAAAAATTAACAAAAAACGTTAAAAAAAGGGGGGTTGGTGGGTGAAGGTAAGGGTTGAATGAAAAAAAAACTAACCGACCAACGAAAACTCATCGAGCTTTTAAAGAAAAGAAAATTTATGAAAAGTATTAGTAGCAAATGAAAATTTAAAAAAAAAATTTAAAATTACATAAGAAAACTAGAATTATCGATTCCTGTCAATATAAAAATTCAATTCAAATTTAGAAAATCAAGGTGAAAGTGCCACTGTTCATGACACTGTAACAGCACGACCACGTCGATTGTCTGAAATCAGCATTAAGAAGACTAAAAAACCGATACCTCGAGGCAGTGCGTTTTTTATATTTTCATATCAAAACAGGTAAATTTTTAAGCGTTGTTTTTTTTGCGATATTTATCTTTGCTTAATTTAGATAATTAATTAAAAAGCAAAAAAAATTAAAAAAAAACAGAGAACTAGCAAATTAGCAACAAAGAATCAAATTATGTACTTTAATTTCTGACTATTTTATTTACATAATTTTCGTTTTTGGGGCTTTTTTTTATTCTTTTATACTTTCTAAAGCGACATCAATTTACAGAGTAGCGCACATACATAATAGCAAAGACGCACTAATTAAAAAAAAAACGTTGATTTTATTTTGAAAAATGTTCTAATTCTGTTAACGGTAAAAGTACAATTTGTTAGTTGAGAACTTAAATTGCATTAAATTAAGTGTTCTAAATGAAATGTGAAGTGCTCATAATTAATGTAAAGTGTTCATAATTTTGATGATTTATATTAGGCAATAATTTTTAATTTATGGTAGGCTAGCAGTGGCGAATCCAACTAAACCTTCGAAGGATCCCAATTAGCAGGTGTCGTTTTGCAACCACACACTCAAGGAATCCCGATTGATTCTTGCATATATGGGCATAAAATCGTTTAGAAAAGCCACCAGATCTTTTGCCCTTTCAGTTGCAATTTCCGATATATTATGGGTAGTATATGTCTACCCAGCAGCCTATATCTCTGCTGAGAAAGTACTGTGCATTTGCATAGAAGAACATCGCCGCAACTGCGACAAAAAGAATTGAAAGGGATACGCAATCTTGACGCGTGTTCCTCGATCGGCCAATGTCCTGTGAGCACTGCCACCACATCTCGACGTGATAATCGTAGGAGCTCTTTCGTTTTACTCTGTCTCAAACTCGGGTCAAATAATCCTAGATAATCTGCATTTTAGGAAGACCTTTCCACCCATCATTGGCCAATCTCATATAGTATAAATCAGTTTGTTTCTTTAGTTCGCTAAGTGGCGGAGAAACCCATAACAGTGTAATTTCGACAGCGTTACTTGCCACCATCAATGGTGAAATGGTGAAAATATCATACTATCCGTGGCTGTCGCCACTCGTTGTACGGGAATTGAGACGGCAAACATTTCCGCTTGGAATACACTTGAATTGTTTGGCAGCCTAAAGAATTTTGCCACGCTACCAGTGTCTGAGAAAACCCAAACACCAACCCCGGCTTCAATCTTAAAATCGTCATGTGAAAATGACGGTATCGAAACCATCCAAGGGTTTTTGCGTTCTTCCACTCCGCTCGTGTGGGAAATTTGGTAGCGAATCCTTTGTTAGGCAACAACTTTGGTGCCAAATAGTCAGTAACATGTGCCATAATTTAATGAGTTAAGAGGCGCAGTATGTTACCATGCCAATACGGACCTTTTTGAAAAATGTCACTTGAGGCCGTCAATTTGGAGTGGCAGTGCACAGGGA
>JANSTX010053137.1:0-11498 GCA_027564355.1 Penthetria funebris | reverse complement strand
ATACATATATGAGTAGATACATATATTCAATTAATATGCACCACGCATTTAAAATAAATGCAATTGTCAATTTTTAAATGTTAATAATATGTAAAAACAATAAAAATATAAATTTATGTGACTGTTACGTGACACAGATTAAATTTTTAACATAAAAACATATATATTTCATATATGCATGTGGTCTTGTGCAACAACGATTTTAACACACATAAGTCCTTCTTGAATTGAAAAATAATTTTAAAAAAAAATTTCAATTTAAATAAAATCGAGATTATAAGTAAAAAATCATATTTTTGATTGACTGTCAAAATGATCAATTTGCCAAGTTGATCGATTTTATTGATCAATGGAATGATGCCAAGTAAAGCCCGCTTCAAATTAAATATAGAACATTTATTGTTTTTATAATTGCCGTTTCTAATATGCATGTAACATCAAATGTGATTTTAAATATAACTATCCATAAGTACATTTATCAACTGGAAAAAATATGATCAATTATATAATCACCCGGTTATATATTCGCATATTTCAGTAAAGTAGTGCAATAATACTCAACTATCTAATATGTTGTTCAGAAACACAACGACATTAACACCGTCTTTTCAGCGTCCGATAATGCGCCAGAAACGGAGGTTGAGTTTGGTAGTTATTATTTATAGTTCAAAAAACAAAATATCTTAAATAAGTTTTGCATTATACCATTATCGACAGTTATCATATTTTGGTATATAACGAATATGTTTATGTCACAAATCCAAGTTATCAATTGCTTAGACGCATGTTATTCAACCAAATATAATATCAAATACGGATATGTGAAGATTGCGCTTATTTTGTGGCGATCGCCACGATTGGCATATAGCCAAGATATTCATTAGACAGAAAATTGATTAATACAATAAATCATTGAGATCGCAGTGTATCGAAGAGTGTATCTATTATCTTACGATATAAACTAAATACGTATTTTAACAAGTAGTATAACTAATCTTTAAATAAAACATATATGTTTTATTAACTAAAATTATATTACATATTCACGTACACAGCATGCACCATAATTAAAAGGACCATAACAATGATGATCATTTATATTGGTAATTTGTTTGTTCTTATATATTGATATCAATTAAACAAACTATTATATATTTTATATTGTTATATAGATCTATATATCATTATCATGCAATTAAATGTCCTAAACAAGTAATTTTGATCAACTTATACTTAAAATAGAAAATTGAACCAAAACCGTAGACAAAATCTCCCGTCGCTAAGACAATTAAAATCCCCGTTTCCTTATCTCTCTATATGTGAAGAGAATTTCTTTTTAATAACACGAAAATCCTTTTTACAATGTTAAATGCTATTATTATATGGGTACTTCTTGTAATGTAGCATCATGTGCATTATAATCATGTAGAATCAGTAGCAGCAACAGTGGTACAATCATCTCAGACATATAATATCAACCTATACATATACCATATAATAATAAAAAAAAAACTTTCTAAAAGTAACACCAAGAAAGGGATGACTTGATTTAGATATTCGTACATTGTTGTGTCGCTTTCCAAGTATGAACCGTAACTTGCAATTATGTACTAAGTTTTACTATATTTCCTGTTGTTTTTATACTATGAAAACATACATAGTGTTACATGATGGTTGTTGGTTGGGTATACAGCATCTTTTCTCTTCACAAGGGTGAAAATTATTATATTGGCACTTTTACAGAAATTGTTATTATATTGCTCAGCAAGTGTAATGATTATTATTATGATGATAATAATACACTTTATTAGCACTAATTTGTAACAATTCAAGATATTTACTTTTAAAATTCATGGCAAATAGGTTTATTACATGAAAAGCTGAACAGCTACCTGTTATTTATAAGTGTTTTTATGTATATAGGAATATTATAATTTAGTATGTGATTAAAGCAATAAAAGCTAAACTGTTGAATGTCAATGTTAATATTATTATTGTTTTATATATTTATTAGAATAATTTGGTTTTTGTTTTGTAATATATGACTAAATGCTGACAAAATTTTATACCAATACGAAATTTTCACAACAAAATATCTATTAATTATATAAATAATTTAATAATAATTATTAGTATATACTATGCATATAATACTAATACTGCTACTTTGATTATTAGCATAAATTACAATTTATGATTATTATTATAATTCATTATTTTCAGATAACTTTTGGTATTCCATTAAGTGTATAATAAACAAAAACTAAAAATTATTAATTGATATTTAATTATGTAATAATAATACATAAACTATTTAAATGAATCATTGAAAGTTTCTGTCCATTAGCTGGATGTTAATGTATAGTATTTAATATTGAATATGTATCGTTGTTAATATGGTACTTTAACTGCTTATGAAAGGCTGCTGATAATGTATGCAGATGTTAAATACATCAGTATACAAATTGAATTCAAACATCTCAGCTGCAGCAACACATTCTCGTATTATGAAAGTGTACACAAATTTAACTATAAAATATAATAATCTACTCTACCTGTCTGCAAATATAATTAATTAATTTCAGGAATATCAAGAAGAGCAGACAATAGAGCAATGTCACATAAATTATTCAGATTCAATATGACATTAAATCACCAAATATACTCAATACTATTTAATTGCAATTCTTTCAATTTTAAAGTTAATTAGAAGTGGCAGAATAAAATACTGTTTAATGTTACTGCACAAATATTCAATATATCAGTAGGGTGCGTTTATGCATTTGCATATTTTTGCATAATTTTTCATATTTTCATGTTAAATGCATTTTTTTTTTTGAATAAATGTTTATTTTTTATTTGATAAACTTTAGAAAAAATAAAAATTATTATAAACAATCATATCCATGATTTTTAATAATAATGTTTTTCTAGTTTATCAGCAAAGTGTTGATATTACTAATGTGTCTAATGATGGAATGAAAATGGAATTTACCTGTTAAGAAATAGTTGCAATAGCATGCACCAATAACTTCTTTGGATGTAGAACATAGTTTCTCGATTTTGTAAAAATATCTTTGCAGACAATTTAATTTAAAAATTATAAAATGATATTTTTTTTATATTGAATAGAGGACTATTGGTAAATATTAAAAATTTATCCGATTCTGATTAATTAATGAAATTACTTTGATTTAATATATTAATTTTTTCTGTTATTGTTTTTACTTAGTTTTTTTCTTTAATTTTTTAAATTTGAATTTAATAATTTATATATGGTAGTATTATGAAAAATAATTAAATAAATTACCCAATTATAGCTTTATCAAAATTTAAATATGGTTTAAAATACAAACAAAGTATAGCATTTATAAAAAAAAATATAACAACACTGAATTTTTAGCGATTTGCTTACATCGTGATATATTGTAACAACCCTTATATATACTAGCATGAATGGTTTGAATCTTAAATCATCAGCTATGAAATTTACAGTCTTAAAGTACAAACGGATGATCTGATAATGTGAAACTTAAAATTACAAACATTAAGAATAATCATGAATGTGATGATTATGATGGATATTATGAAGCGAAATGCCAGATGTATATTGGATTTTAAAATACATAATAAACAAGCTTTAACATAAATGTAAATTGAAAATTTAGTATATTGCTGACCGTCGGATATATATAAATTCAAATATCAAAGTTATTAATTATTAAATAAAATATTCTAATAATTTTAATAATGACTTAAGTAATTGGGAAAATATGTCAAATTCTAAGATTCATAAAAAAAAATTGTATGATGAGGAACATTTAGTTTACCACTGTTATCACCTAATGTGTCAATATAGTTTTTAATAGATCACAATCATAAATGAGGTGTATACAAAGTAACGTATAGTTAAATCATTTGTCTTCAGAAAATATAATACTGAATGTGAATTAGTATTTATTGTCAGAATTAATTTAATTTTTATAATTTCACTGACTAAATGCTGACAATTAAATTTAATAGATTGCATTGACTGCTGTTTACCATCAGATTATAAATTTTTATTTAAAATTATTTTATTTTTGTAAATAGAGAAAGTACTTAGCTAAATTTTTAGCGGCAACTATAATCGGCACATTTATTGTTATTAATTATTAAAACACTTAATTTTATTTACCATCAATTTTATTTAATTAATTTTCTTATATAGAACCAAACTGTGTATGAATAAGATAAGATAAAAATTAATTTGACAGCTCTGTCAGTGCTTGGAATTTATGTCACATAATTTGCGTCAATTTATACAACACTATATACAATTGATTTAAAAAAAAATAAAATTCTCTTAATTGTATTACTACCCTAAGAATATTAATTTAAATGATTTTATTCGAACATTTCATACGGTAAATACTTTTCGATTATCTAAAAATATATTTATATGTATAAATTATTGATACTTTGAGATATTTTATTTAGAATTACCAATGCCGTCGGTCAAAGTAAGCTGTTTTATTCATTTATAATATTTATTATATATTAAGAGATTTAAATTTAAATTTAAAAAGTATAAAATATTTTATACAATTTTTAATTTCTGATTTAAAATGAATTGAAATCTTGTTTTTTTAGTTTTTTTTTTTTACCTATTTCAAATAAAGCTGTGCCTAATTATTTGACTGTTTCCATAAAATGTGAAAATTAAGAGAAATGAAATTAATGTCATGAATAAATCATTTTCAAATTTAAAAAACCGCTTTTGAGAATAAAATTAAATAATGCAATTTGTATATATAAATATATTAAAATGGTAAAAAAAAAACACTAATCTTAAAACATTAAATCATTTTTGATTATATGGACAACCTCTCACTTCTTATGGTTAACTTATAATCATTTTCATAACACAATGTATATACATATTTACATAGATATAATATTTAGGTACACGTATATATAATTTACAATATAATTTTGGACAATTTAATAAACGCGCCGCTATTTAAACTAAAATATCGTGAACAATTTTTTATTAAATACATATTTAAGTGACTCTTTGTAAGTGGAACAGAAATATCTCGCATTTATAATATGGAAACTATGAACCAAAAATTTGATAGTATACTCGTATTGACCGATGAATGTATAGGTTTCATCTTCCATCTTTCCTTCAGCTAAATTGAATCTGGAATATGGTATCCACCAATTATAATAATAAATTTGAGAACATTAATGGTGTTCAAGTATAGACTTAACAGGATATTTATTACATCCAATATTAATTTGGTAAATCCACATACTTTTATGTTCACAATGTTCTAGATTCGTTTACCTAAACCATATCCATTTCTTCATATAAATACAGCAATTATTTTCCAATAAAAATTAAATAAAATGTATGATATGATCATAACTTATTTTAAAAGAATTGTATCCAATAAATTTATGGATCTCTTAATTTTATCTTAACATATAGTCAATTATTAAATAATTTTCTCTGACCATTATTTGTTATTAAGTATATTCTTTGAGGATACCGCGACTTCAGGCATATCCAATGTTACAAGTGTATTTTGGTTCTCATGTATAATAAAACAAATGATTATGATTATTACTGACAATGTGACAATATAGTTATAAACATATTTTATTTATTTTAGAGGCATTCATATACTCAATATAGAAACCAAAAATAGAAGTAAAACAAAAAAAAAAAAAAATAAATAAATCAATAAAATTCTTGTAAAGGATATATACCCTATATTCTATGGTGAATAAAGTCGAAGCAATAGTCCAGTAAAGTGTATGTTCTTCATTTCACAAAAAAGATGTATATAGTTTTAGAAATTTTTCCATCTAAAGATGATCAGAATTGTATATACATAGAATATTGTATGTTTAAAAATATACTGCATTTTGATTATGTTTATGTCAGTAGTGTAATGTGATTGCGACTAAAAAGGTGATGTACATCAAAATGACATACAGACAATATCATAATGTCACTCTATGCACTCATATGGTGCAAGGGGTAAGATATGATGACCATTAGAATAAAAATATTGATAGATATTTTGGGACAAATATCCACAAATTTGCTTATTTTATTTACTTTAATTATTAGAATTATATATTTTTTTTTCAACCACCCATAAATATGAGTAACTAATTAATATAATGATGATAATATTGATGACAATAATATTATGGGATTATGACTGGTTATGGTGATAAATATATTGATCGAAAAAAATCTGGGTTAATCTAATCAATTTTACCATCACGTGTTGTTGCTGATTACTCAATAGTATATAGAAAATTTTATTTTTTTTAATAATTGATGGAAACAAATATCATCAACAAACTGTAGGTGCCTGATGGGTGTTTATATGCCATATTCCAATTTATACAGAACCTATAACAATAATACTGATCCAATTTTTTATATTAATTTATTGTTGTTTTCGTTGTAACTTAATCAGAAACTAAAATTTAAAATTGACTATTTATAATTTCTAATATTCTTATTACATCATTTATATATCTGTGGAAAAATTTATATTATTTATTATTTTTATGGAAATCAATTTGTTTTTAAAATATACATATTATCTTCTTCTTCTTTCCATCTTCATTACTTGATTCCTTATTCAGTTCACAGTTTATCTATACGCATTGCTGTTTCTAATATATATAATTAATTTAAAAATTTCAAAAATTGCATTTTTTTTCTCATAACCCAATGCCAACTGATCTCCAATTTGATTTAAACAGTATTTTTGTGACTAGTTTGTGAA
The DNA here is from genome assembly GCA_027564355.1 of Penthetria funebris. Taxonomy (NCBI): domain Eukaryota; kingdom Metazoa; phylum Arthropoda; class Insecta; order Diptera; family Pleciidae; genus Penthetria; species Penthetria funebris. The sequence goes on along the minus strand of JANSTX010053137.1, from coordinate 4,701 downwards.
GTGGATGAGTAAACGTCACATGAAAAAACTAGAAAGCTGTTTGGTTACATTCTACTATAGATTATTTTAATGTTTTTATCCAATCTACTACGTATATTTCAAGTTTATATTATAGAAACTGGTGCATTTTTCTGGGTTCACAGAATTATGATTATAATAACAATGAAAGAGATCAGAACTGGTATTTTAAATGGTAGCAATACGCACATCTTCCCTATACAGATTCGATTTTGTTTACCAATTTAATTTGGCGCACTCAATTGTACTATAATGAAGTCATCTGCAAATAACATAGTCCATATGGAAGTGATTTTTATATTATGTTATATAGATTTAAGGACTTATTGTAAAATGTCAATATATAATGTTAGTGTTTTCGATCGCACATTTAGAATCATTATGATAATCTAGTATTAATATGATAATCATCACTATATCATCTTAAATCCTATAGTACATTACGATGCTAATATATGTATTTCCATAATACACACATGCAATTTCAAACTGCAATCCGAAAACCAGTAAAATATGTAGGTGGTCAACTAAAGGTTTGAGTAATTTATGTGCAAAGTCCAAAGATAGTTTATTTGTTGATAAAATGTTTCCGGTATATTAACACATATAATGATTGTACGGTTACCTGGATGTTAGTTGACCACTTCATTTATCACATATGTGTGTATTTGCTATAATATAACTATATATGTGAACAATCAGTTTTATGTTTTAAATTTAGATTTCCTTTTATAATTATATACATAACTACGGACATCGGGTTAATAAATACTTATATATGTTAATATTTCGTTTGATTAGATATACTAAATTTGTTGATAGAATATTGAAGATCACGATTCAATATTATTGGTAATTGTCAAAGATTTGTAGTTGAACGTGGCTTACCTATTAATTGCTAATTATGAGTATATGGGATAAAATAATGATATTATATGTTAAAATAAATGCTTATGTATTCAAAAAATGATTTTAAGTTTACAGAAGCACTATGTCAGGTCTTATTTTAAAATCCGTTTAAATCAATAACATACTATCTATATATAGATTATCTGAAATTTGTTTTAAAATTTCATAACTTTCTTGGACTAAATTGGAATTTATGTTATATGAATACAATGAACGTGCAACCTGTTGCTTCCATTTAATTGTGTGATATACGGTGGAATGTAAAACTGTTGGAAAATTTTAAATTATATATGTAGGTACTCGTATTACTATATTGTATATACATTAAAAAGAAAAATATGCATAGTAGTTTAGTTTAGTTTAAAACATATATTTATTTTGATTAAAATTGTGCCTCATATAGACACAAATTGTGCGAAACAATTTTATAAAACTTTAAAGAAACCTAAAGAACATATAATTTTTTATTTAGACGTAAATATATGAGTATTTACCAGATCAATTACCACAATTTTCCTAATTCTTTTACGAGTTGTATATGGTCGTATTTCATTTAGTCTATAATTTACACCCCATAGCTCAACTTGTATATATATAACGTGTATATGGCATATATTTCCTACATATTTTATGATTACTTCCATGTTATTATAAAGAAAATGTCACATATAGGTAATACATAATACATATACGAATATATGGATATATGTTTTTGTTTTTTTTTTTTTATGTTTTTTATTAATCACTTTACAGTTTCTCTTTCATATCAAGTATAGATACATATTTTATGGCGGCACGTACTATACCGTCACATTTTCACTTTGAGAAGATGTACCCGCGTGTGTATACATACGTTACTGGAAATGCTCGTTAAAACTGTTCGCACAAATGTTTTATGATTGTAACCAATGCTTTATTACCTATTCCGGTTCCCATCCCAAGGATCGTAAACAAAATCTAGTGAAATAAGGAACGCTATAGCAATAAGTAACCGCCTTTTATAAAATAAAGCTTTCTCTATTTTTACAGTTATAACGCACTGGCGTAAGAAAGATAACTTTTCGCCTAAATTATTGACTTGTTTATGGGCGTTTACAGGCCATGAAGAAAATAAATGTGTTTTTTATTATACATTTTCTATATATGAGAATTTGTGCAGATAAAATTCTGTTCTTGTACAGTGTGTTATTATCATTACGGTATGATGACGATAACTATGAAAATTTGATATTAAAATATGAAAATATCTACGCAAAATTCTTATATAAATGCCGATAATTCCGAAAAAGGACTATTGCTATGCCATTATGTATAGAATTGTATATATTATGTCAAAGATATGATTATATACGATGATAATTATTATGTATAATTTTATTATTTTATAATTTTAATATATAAAAGGTAAAAGCATATTATATATGTTCGATTAATTGTCGCAATTTAGTATGAATAAATGCTCAAATATTGATTCAAAATCTTCTTAAAATGAATATGACGTAAAATACGTACTGTCTTTTACCTTTATAATCTAGTTACATATTTACATCTATAAGAAACAATCAATTAAAAGTTTTGAGATTTTTTACTAACTATTCTACTCATTTAAAATTAATGATATCATCATCTGCATATGGAATGTCTTGTTGTATCTCACATGTTTGCATTATGTATTCATATTATCTCACTACTTAATTAACTCTTAATTAACTCGACTATACTATAAGATGATTTTCTGGTCTACTTTGAACTATAAATTTATAATGAAATAACTTACAGTCGTCATTGAAGAAACTGTTGCATCAGATAATGTAGGGTTTATATCACTAATTTTAAAATTCCTGTTCATGACCTATCTGTCACTTTTCGTTGAAACTGTCCATAGAAAATTTTAAGTATGCCAGCGGCACCATTTACTATATTATTTGTCATCTTCCATATTTTCGCAACAGTAGTATATTACAATAAAACACTTAGTTTTTTTTTTAAATATATGCATAACTTTAGATTTTAATCAATATAGTAAATATTTGCCAAGTCTTATATATATTTGCGAAAACTTTTTATAATCATATAATTATTTTTTCACAAAAAAACATAACATAACCGTGTACCAATACCCATTAGTTTCAAATTTGAAACATTAACCTTTACATGATGTTATGAGTAAATTAACATTTTTTGTTGTGTATAAGTAAATTAACATTTTTTGTTGATTATTTAAATATGAATATTTGTTCAGGTCATCCTAAATATTATTATAGCCTGGTTTTTTACGGTTTCATTGGAATTATTTTCAGGATCATCTATAATAACCGTATTAACGCAAGTATTCCTTTAATTTTATTTGATAGATTCAAATGTAGAAATCAATTAGGAGTTGATTAATATAGTTTCTATAGATCTGAAATTATATCCTGTAATACGGTTTTTTACGTAACCAATTTAAAAAAAAATCATATAGTTCTCAAGTTTTAGATTATCGTTATGGAAATTCATGAATTAATAGTGACATACATTTTTTTCCGTTTTGGAGTAATAAATTTAGAAAATGTTGTAGAATCTTTAATTATAATATACATTTATATTTTTGAGTTAAAAACATGTTTTTTCTTAGATATTATAATTGCTGCATGTAATCGGGTTGATCTTTCTTAGAAATTTATTAATATTCTATTCAAATTTACGCAATTAATAATTTTATTAAAATTTACGCAATTAACACAATCAACAATCACTTCATCTTTGAAATTCAATGTAATATGATATTATATTTCTGAATAAGTAAAAAATAAGAGTCAACATATGTCTTTTAATTAATTGACATATAAAAATTATAGTTAAATGTGAAGGTAGAAATTAGGAAAAAAAATTACCACCATGTCTCTATTATATTCAATCGTTTACGAGATTTTAGAAGTTTTGTTTCTCAAATGCTGATGAAAAAAGTCGATGCATTTCATCGATTTTACAATTTGTATCAGGACATCATAATCGTCAGAAGTTCTATTTTATTTAAAATGTAAATATCTCAAAAAAACGGTTAAAGATTGAATTTTTGTGTGTAGAAAGTCGTTGTGCAACTTTGGACGATTAAAGACGATGCTGAAATTTTAGTAATATTGCAATTTTTGTTCCTAAAATGTTGATGAAAAAAGTTGACATATCATAGGTTTCTATGGATTTAACATCTAAATAATATCGGAAACGGTAAAAGGTAGAGTTTTCGTGTCTGAAAAGATAAAACATATAGAATATGTCTGTGGCACAATTTTGACGATCCTGAAATCTTAGTAATTGCAAAAGGTTTTTGTTTTTTTATATCAATTTCAAGTTTAGATCAATGTGTTTATAATAACATTTCATTATCAATTAAAATGTGCTTCAATTTACAATTCAATAAATTAGGTAGAATATGATATGTCTGATATGTTTTGTGAACTTTATATATGTTTAGACAACTAAAATATTAAACTCGCTCAATGTGAGTTAATTGGTTGCCGTTTCCATTCCAATATGTTTATTTAAAACATACTCAATATATTCGATACCCAACATTGTTCAACGTCATAAACAGAACGACTTTGATAGATATTTAATGTATGTTTGTTTATAAGGATGCATTAATTTATGGTCATTTATCAACATCATTCCCATATCACAATATTTGATTTTTAACGAAATATTAATACATATTGCAACTCAATATCTTAATAAAAATTCAGTTATATAGAGTTTAACATTCAATTTTGTATAAGTTATAGATAAATATAT
>JANSTX010053126.1:0-11498 GCA_027564355.1 Penthetria funebris | reverse complement strand
TAGTTACAATCTAACATAGAATTTAAATTTAATAAAAATAAAAAAAAAATAAAAAAAAATAAAATTAATTATAAAATTACAATATAAATCGCAGGCCATGAGAGAAATACTCTTTACATTTTACTGTGGTTTTTGGTTTGTACAGACTATTAATCATTCTACAAATTGTGTAAAGTTATATTAAAATTACAAGGCAAGCATACCTTGTATTTGAAAAGTTACATTAAATTTTTACCTATTTAATAAAAACGATCATCGGAATGGGGGTTTGTTTGGAACAAATAAAATTCTGGCAACATTCCGAATTCCTAAGAAATTCGAAAAACAATAGCCACAAAAAAATAAGTGTTTGATTTATTTAATTTGCTGATATTATTAAATCATTAAATTCTATATATGACAAAAAAAAAACCCAACCCAAGATGATTGAATAAATTTAGGGACAACACAAAAACCAGTATCAAAAATCAGACATTTTCAGAACAAAAAAAAAAAAATAAATAAAAAATGTAAATGTAAAACACAATCAGAAATATAATGGAAAAAAAAACCACAAAAGTAAATAAATACAAATAATCAATTTTTATCAGTTTTTCTTCATTTATATATCATCAATATCAATTTCCTCTCCTTCATCATCATCCTGGATTTTCTTTTTGGCCTCAATTTTTGGTGCCTCCTTCTTCAATGGTTCAACACGGGCCCGATCATTATACTCAATTTCAACTTCAGAATCATCATCGTCCGACGATTCCTCCTCCTCAGCTTCTTGAAGCCATTGAATAAATGGTTTTGCCTTTTCGTGCACTTTTTCAGCCATTTCCTTTGAAATATACTTCTTACTCACCTTTGTTGACCACTCTAAAATTGTTTTCTCCTCCAATATATCATTATCATAGAATAATTTCAAAATGCCGGCAACTTTTTCAAGTAATTTTTCTGAATGCAAAGAAATTATCTGTTCCAAACCACCCATTAAATAGCGCTGTGCCTTAAGACTGTTATGGGTAAAACGCAATAATAAATTACGATGTTTACGAACTTCTAGTATTATATTTTGACCAAATAGTAATTCGGCCAAAACAAGTGGTGCCTTTTGTAAAATATCTAAACGATCCGCTTCAACGGCCAATTCCTTATGAACTTGTACATCTTCCAATTCACCGCAATCACGACGCTTTTTCACCAATTCGTAAAACATGTCCAAACGTTCCTTTTCAGTTTTTTCTAGATCGTCCGAAATTGTCATAGTTTTTGCTCCATCAGTTAAATCTTGCATACGTGCACGTACAGCTGCTGCAGATATATCTGTTGACCAATTTGCATCTTCATCTTCCTAACAAAAATTATAAAATAGACGGTTCGCTTATTATTATTAATATAATCAAACAATATGAAAATTCTACATGAAACCGTAATTGAAGTTCTTGTATAGGGAACCCATAATGTTACGACAATATACAGTTAAAGGACGGGTAGGTATTCGAAAAGAATCGTAGTAATAGAAAGATATGTTTTGCTTGTTCACTATTCGCAAAGTATATACCTAGAGTATATACCTCTAATCGTCCATAATATAGTTTCCCACAGTGTCTAAACCGTTCATTAGATACTTTTATTTCGTCCACAAAGTTATGCTCTGACGACAAAATCATCAATTGATTCAATCTATAATTGGAATTTCAGAACCCTCATGTTAAAGTCATTAATTTATTACTAAAATAATACAAAAATAAAACTTTCCGTCATTATTATTAAATGGAACTACCAATTTATAAACATTGTAAACATCAACAGAAACAATAAAAAAAAGAACAAATTTATAAGAAAAATTCCGAGAATAAAATGAGAAACATTAAACAATTAAAATATCATACAATTTTCTATCCGTAACGATTTTTGAAAAGATTTACAAATGGATTTTCAACAGATTTGTTTGTTCATTCATTCAATACACAATTAATATTAATATAATAATTAACATACATCTTCAGCAACAACACTTGGTACTTTAATATCAACATCAGCCACACTTGCTATAGACACATCTGCCTCTGGATTTATAGTAGCCGTTGAATTGTTTGCAGTATCACCATTTTCGGAACCACCTTTCTTAGAACGTTTACTCCGTTTTCCTTCGGTTAATGATGAACCTTGTGCAGCTGGATCCAAATTTGGTGGATTTTTTATAATAAATGTATTAACCTAATAAATATAGATATATATACATACATACATAAAATAACAATATGAAAAGAAAAATAAATAATAATTTAAGCAAACCTTATGATTCACCTCCAATGGCCCATGAAAACCACAAGCTTTACAACCCTGTGAAATTGTCCCCTTCTTTGCTACCAATAATTCAGTTTCTGGATTATCACACTCTGGACACAAAACAAATTTACGAATAAATCCATCTAATAAATCTTGAAGTTTAGTAGCATCATGTGACCCATTTACAATGAAACGTTCATGCTATGATTAGATTAGAAAAAATAAATAAAAATGGAATAAAATAAATGGAACAATAAAAGTTAAAAAAAAAAAACCAAACCTTATAATCGAATTGTGTTTGTGCTCCCAATTCACAACCAAAATATTTTGTTGGATATGTTGCAGGACGACCAATAGCTTTAGCCACTTCTGCCATATTCACAATTACTGTTTTAATACCGTTGCCCTTACCTTCAACTTTGGCAGCAATTCTGGGCATTTTGTAACGATAAAAAATATCGGTTACATTACGATTTACATTTACAGTACCCATTTTTTTATGTTTTTGTTTTTAATTCAATATTATAGTCAAAAACGATAATCAAAAAATAAATGACTTAATACTCGTCCAAACCAATCTGTAACATAAAATTTAATTAAATTATTAATTTTAATATTTTATTTTACTTTTTAAATTATTAGAATATATTGTCGATGCTATTGTTTTTTTAAGAACAAACGATCACCCTCATACAAAATATCTATCGACTGATTAAATCTTTCAGCATAAAATGTTTTAAATAGAAAGAATGTGATTAGTATTGATAATTAATACGGTTATCTTATAAAGGAACTGTTTAAAAAGAGAGAGTATTATTGCCGACACTTAAAGAACACACTATGATAGATGCATATATGCAAATATGTCATCAAAGAAGAATGATTTAAATGTATAGTTGTGAAATGATGAAATTGGATGAATGTGATAAATAATGGTAAGAGTATTATCCAGTTATACATTTGAATATTTCAATAGAATGGTGCATAAATCCCCAGCTAACTAATTTGTTGTTGAATTGTTTTTCGTTAAAATCGACAAACATCACCAATAGCATTTTTAGCCTCGATCACTCGCCATTACTGACATATACCGTGATCGAGTTACTGCGTTACACTGCGTGGAGGTAAAGATTGGTTGGATAACCTCGATAATAGTCGGCCACTCCATTTGTTACCCTGACAGTGATTATTTGGTTGTAAATGCATCAATTACTCACATTTACTATAGCTTTGATCACACGCCAATAATTAATATATCTCAATAGAGTTTAAGAAAATTCACAAGGTATAATCACGTAATTAAAAATAAATGTACGTAGAGAGCATGTGGTAAAGCAAACAGTTAAATGTACATTTATTGCAGTCCATTAAATTTATTGAAAAAATTAATTCGTTTTTTTTTAAAACCATAAAAACAGTTGATTTTTAGTGTTTAATTTACTCATATGAATGCTTCTAAAATTGATAAACTACGAGTTTGATCTTGGCTAGAATTTGGTTTCGCCTACTCCTCTCTCTGTTCAATCAAATTTATGATAAAAGAAAAGCATGCTAATTATAATATGAAATTATGAATTATAAATTACCTGGAAAAAATATATTCAAACTTCCTTTCCTATAACGAACGAGGAGTAACGTATATTATTTTACTTTCAAAACAATGCAAAATACATAAGAATTTTGTTCAATTTTCCAAAATTTCTTTCGTGTTTTGGTGTTTCTGCACTTGAATAATATACTATTTGAAACCGCCACAGGCGAATAATTCGTTTTAAAAATGCATGTGCTTATTAATTATGCAACATTTATTACACTATGCTTTTGTTTAACGCGAATATTATAACAATATTTGATCAGAAACATGAAACGATTTTTTTATTAAAAAAAACTTTTATCATCTATAAATGATTTTAATGGTGTTCGAGATTTATTCATGAGAACACAAATATTATTTGTTTTTAATTTCTTTTTTAAAACATTATTTTATTCATTTAAAGCGACTATTATTTATTTTTTTCAGTTTATTTTATTTTATTTGTGTCGATTGTTGAGAATTTAAAGAAACAATAACAAAAAAAAGCCTTCTGTTAGAGAGAAGACAACATAAAACTAAAGGAAGAAAATAAAATTAAAAAAAGATGAGACAATAAAAAAAAAAATCACTTAAAGTATTATTATTTGTAATTTATAAACAATAACACCTTATGGAAGAGTGAGGGTGGATATTGGTGATGCCAAAAATGTTGAAATTTAATAATTTGTTCTGATTATTTTTAAAAAAGTTATATCTTCATTGAGCTTTCACGTTTCTCTAAATGGTTGAAGTTTACGGTGTCTATTACTGGAAAATTTTGAAGTCCTGTAATGAAGAAGGAAGAACAAATCAAATGTTGCATCAGTTTTTTTTTTTTTTTTTAAATATCAATTATAATAAATATAATTAATTTTGTGTGCATACATGAAAAAATAAAAATAGAATAATTGATCTTTATAGATAAGATAGAAAATATATACAAGATGTAGAATGAAAAAAACTATGGAAAACGAAATTTTCACGTCTTAAAAAGCAAGGATCGCAAGGATCACGTACTCTCCAAATAATGCAATTATGAGAAATTTCCATTAAAATTTATATTGACAATAATTTGTTATATTTTACACATTTTTTCTTTCAATTATTCCTAACAAAAATGTATAAGAACATTTTCAGCATTTTGAAATGGGCAAATTTAAGTAAAAAATTAGAACATTACAAAGATAAAAATTTAAACGCTATTTTTATTTGATGACGAAAATACAATCAATTAGAACGTGTAATTGTAGCCAAAAATGTAGGTTTAATGCATCTTAAAAATTTTGCGTTCCATTGGTAATATTAAAAATCATATATATAAAACTATGTTTTTCCAAGGTTTTGACGCGACAAAAGAATTTAGAGACTATCCAAAAATAATTACTCAGTAATATGGTCAAGGTTATTCAAGTGAACCTGCATAATACGAATACTGAATCAACAGAGAGCCTAGTAGACATTGTTAAATGATGGACTAAAGCATGTAGACTGAAGATCGCCGAGGATTATAGTTTGAATTGTCTAAAGACATTGATCTTTAACTCTATGACAATTAATCAATAATCCAGGCAAATATGTTCACAATTTCAAAATGTGGCGAACACAAAAAATTTAGAGGGACACAAATCGTAAGATATCACTGTGTTAGATAAATCATTTCAATAATCGTCCTCAGTTATCTTATCTTATTGTATTATTGCGTATGCTATCGATACTAGTATCAGAGACTTTGTAACGTATATTCTTCATTTATTGCCAACAACAGTATCATTGTACACAAGAGGACAACAAACATTCAAATATTTGCTCAATTCAAATATACAACAACTTGATGTCAGAGTATGTCACAATAAAACTTGTCACTCATTTCAAATTAATATTACATTAGTGTATATGTGAGTAACACTTGAAAATTAAATTTTAAAATAAATAAAAAAAAATATAAATCAATTTATTTACTTACAGTAAGTACTACAGTCAAATATAATATACTTGCCATGACAATAATCAACAACGATAAGAAAACTAGTAATCGTTTATGAATCTTATAGTTAAACAAAAAGAAAAAAATAAGTGCTCCACATTTATCAGTTGTTAAAATATACTGTTTTAAATTCGGGTATTCAATCTTCATTTAAACAATATTTAGTTTAGTTCAATTAAACATAACTATTATGTTTATCTTATACGAGAAGAGTACATCTGTTAATTGATTTTGTATTGAGTTATATTCAAAGTTTGACAACACTTACAATACATATACTAATTAATATTTTACACTGGTCTTCTTCATGCTTCCAAATTTGTTGTTCCCTCAACGCAACACTATCCTCATAAATTACATACGTACAACAGAAAATCTATTTCCACAATGTCTAATATGCATTATATATAATTTATTGATTGATTTAATAAATCGATAATCATTAAATTAATGACAAAAAAAAAAAAAAAAACCGAAATCATACTACCAAATTGTTTTCTTTAATTAACGGAAGTAGATAACGATTTCAAAGCAAAAGGGTATAATATTATGTTATTATTTAATTAGTATCTAATAATATGATTTTAATTTAACAGCCAAATAAGTATGTTATTTATAACAAATGGAAAACAAAAAACAATGTAAAATAAACGAATGGCATAAATTATGAATGGCTAACAATATAATGATATGACAGTAAATGTAAAATTCATACATCCAAAATGATTGATGTAAAAAATGAGGATGACGACAGTTGAAGTGATTTGAAAAATATCTCACTGGAAATTATCAGTTCGACAACTCTGATCATATTCAATCAAAGTCACTAAATCTTCTAAATATTATTTAGGCAAAAGAAATTCTCATCAATGGCCAGTGAAAAAGCTGCAACAGTTAAAGATAGTATGCGCTTAATGCTCCAGCGTCAATTTTTAATTTTCTAAAGAGAATTCGAAACCAAGGCTTTCGACTTATAGGTGATGTAAATAATTCAGCAGATTGGTATGTAAAGCCAAAGGTATCTAGTTTTTTTTTTGTGATATGCCTATATACAAAGTCTACAAACAAAACATAGGGCGATAACACGTCATATACAATTGGCATAAACTGTGATCTGGTATTGCAAGGAATCTTATTCGACAATTTGTACGTAGTTAACAGATAATTAAATTGCGTACACAAGCATGATATAAGGTTAACATATGGTTAACAAGAGGGTGTCAATATCGTATTCTGTCGACAAGGTAGGAAAAAAATCTTTTGGCTATGAATTGAACAGTCTATTCAAATGCAGAACAGGACCAATTGTAAATGATTTTTTACATGATTTTTTACGTTGGAAAATTTCAATTAAAACGGTACATTAACATAGGTGACACTAGGTAACCATTGTGGTTGTCCATAGGTCAAGATGATTTATTTTTTGAAGAGAAAAATTACTATAATTCATGTAAATTTTTGAATAAAATAAAATGGCAGACGAGTTAAAAAAAAAAACTTACCGATGACTTAAATAACGCCTATGAGAAATCATGCACGATATACCAAAATTACTCCGACGACGATAAGATGGAGGTGCTCCTTTGAGTACTGGTGTCTCTGTAATTAAATAAAAAAAAAAAAACATATTAATTTTTTTTTTGTCGTAATACGATTAATACAATTAATACGAGCATATATAAAAATATATTGTTTTTTTTTTTTTTTGCTGAAATAATCACTGTCACTTTCAGCATCTAATTGTTACTAAACATACATACAATTACAAGATTAATTTACAATACCAATCAATCTGAGTAAACTGACATTGCCTTAGATCACTTCCTCAGCCTGTAATACAATGTTAATAACATATAGAGTGAAATATATTTTATTTTAAAATAATTCTAATTGAAAAAACGTACAAAGTTAGTGCGCCCAAATACCTTACGGTACTTTCAGGCATTTTAGATAGATATTTTAGATCATTTTTTATTAATATTTTAGTCGTCGATCATGACAATAAGAAGCGATTTATTTTCAATTTTCTAATGTACGAGTATAACTTTTTAATGACTGTTCTCGACGGAAATTAACTAAATAATTTTTTTTTGCACTAGTGAATGATATTCTTCTGTCACAGCCGTCAGATATATACAATTTAAACAACAGATAATAACATAAGATTTATTTCAAATTTGATGTACTGAGTGTGTTCGATGGAATTTTGACACAATTTTCTACACTAGTGTATATTTGTTGTGTTTTCTTCACCGTGACCAATGAAATTACACGAATTCTGAATAATATTTGAAATTTGTAGTTTAATAGAACTAAAAATCATAATAAATCTTGATTGTTTTAATAATTCTGAGAAAACAACAGTAAATCTAATGGCATATTGTATATTAGAAACCTGCCTGAATAATTTGGGTTATATCATAATTCACATAAAATATAAAATTTTAGGTTTTCAGGAAAATTAGTGAAATTTTTAAAATTTTAGGTAAAGTGAAAACATGTTGGAAAAAAACCGGAGATCTGTAGACTACTGTTATTGTTACCTGAATACAAAAACTAAATAACAATCGATGAACAAAATGACTGACATAGAATCAAATTGTAGTATTCAATTGTAGTAATCGTATCTTATATTAATTAAACCTCGTTCAGCTTACATCATTTTTCGTTATTAAATAACGATTTCTTAAAATAGTCGAGTTGATAGATTACGAAGAATATCATTGAAAAAAAAAAACTTTTCCAATGACTAACAGATTTCAAGAACTGCTTCAAATGCATTAGAACTATCATGGAAAGACTTATCTGAAATTAAAAATTCTTAATGAAAATAATGATATCTATTTTCAGAGCATTTGTCTTACTCATTACACCGATTACCATTGAATTTAAATAATTTGAAAATATAAACGAGTACAAGTGTTTCAAAATAAAATTTTCAAAAAGTAAATGGTAAAAATATGCAAATAAAATTCATTTAAGGTATCTTTACAATGTACATTAATTTGTGTTCATTAGAATAAATTTTGCATATACTATTTGCATTTTAAAATACAAATAAATAATACAAGACGACATAAATATACGATTACACATAAACGAGTGTATAAATCATTTTAGTTTCTAACTGAACAGAGTTCAGAATTTGCAGTAAGTTAAAAGTGTAATTTTTAGGGCGCCAAACTAAACGCCTGACTACAAAATCTAATTGAAAATATAAATAAAAAAAAACACTGTAATATTTTAATTTAAAATTGCAATAAAAATATTACGACGGGCATTGCATTAACAACATATTAAATACAAATAAAACAGTAAGTTAATTTTACGATAATAAAATGACACCAGATAGTGAACAATAAGTAGGTTCTATAATTTGTAAATCAATAAATTGAAGCTTAATCAGTTACATAATGGTACTTTATTGTATGCTAACTACATACAATTTATCATCAATTACGATGGAAAAACAGTCACACCACAAATGTTGCAAAAAAAAATAATATTGGGAATAAGGGGTTACAGGATACATTACTCTGTGTCGGGATAGTATGTTACGAACATCCATTAAAATGTCTGTCTATTAATTGTTTTTGTGGTTTAATATACAAAAACAGTGATAACATAACTATTAAAAATAACATAAACCTTATACTTATGAAATTCAAACATTCTGTATGATATATTATTTAGTGTCAGCATTATATATTTATAAAAGATGATAATTAAATTACTAAACACATTATAATTTATATATATACGAGTACAACAAACAGATATTGATAAAATTGTATTGGTTTTTTTTTTTTGATATCGTCATCAAATATTACGTCTAATAATTAAATTATTTTTCAGATTAAATTGTTGCCCTTTAATTATAATACGGCCTATTAAATGTCGATGGCGATATTATATTAATATTAAATAAAATATTCTTGTTAAGTATCATGTATATAATTTTGTGATCAAATATTAAATGACATATTATATAGATGGTCTAGAAAATGCCTGTTAAATTGTAATGTCGCAGAGATGATACGATCACCATATATATGCCAATGACGTGTGGCATGTCGAACCAAATGAACTAGAAATATTCTTTTTCAACTTCAAAGATATAAGAGAGAAAAACCATTACATAAAATATGGAACGTTTTATTGGGCCGCATATTGTCGACATGGTGACAAATTAAATTCGTAATTTGTAAAGTAAAATTTGCCACAAGATGACAAGGAATGAATTTCGACTATAGCTAGAAAAAAAGTAATAGGTAAAATACATTTTATAGTGAGTTAGGGAAGTGGTAAGGACAAGAAACAAAAAACAAAAACTAACCGGAATTAGGCGATCAAGAACGTCGTATTCAATTTTAACACTTGTTTTAATATAGGGCACATGCAATAGTTTTTTTACCTTGAAGCAGAATAAATCTTTATAGTTTTACTATTACCGTGAGACCACATAAGTTTTACAGTACCACCATATAAGTTTTATCGTGAAACCGACCATATAAGTTTGTTAGACTACTCATTATTAATACTGTAAGACAACATAACTAGAATCGTGAAACCACACAAGTAGTATGTTGCGAGCATTCATGCTAAAGACATATTTTTAAAATTTACTATCGGGGCAAGTAGAAACGCATTTTAACCACTGAAGGAAACAAAAAATATTTTTAAAAAATTATCATCAGGCGAGCAGGAATCTCCGGGAGTTATCTTTTTGTTTAGGTTTAGACACATTATTTTTTATCAATATTTTATATAAGAATCAAATGCCAAATACCCTTTTCTATCGGCATATGTCCTTTTTATAATGTAAATATCCCAATATCTGGGAAACGATACAAAGTAATTATATAGTATAAAAATAAATGAACTGGGCAAAAATAAACCATATAATTAAAATTTAATTTAATTAGAAATTAAAATTTATTTCAATTAAAAATTAAAATTTAAAATTTTTAATAAACATTTTATTCAAGAGAACTCGAATAATAAAAAAAAAAGGAAAATTGTTAGGTCTTAGTAATTCAGCACAGGCAAGATAAGTGAGATGAATTTAAGAAAAAAATTAAGTGATTGCTACTAATTTGATCAAATACTGCGTACAATGGTGAAGTGATTATATTTAAAATAGTTCTCGAGTCTTACATAAGGTCTATTCGTTGCTATACATGCCAACTTGCAACTTAAAACTGTTGATTTCAATGATGATCAATGTAAGCAACCATTTATTAAATATGAGATCTATAATTTACAATAAATTCTTTTCAAAATATTTTATTTTTTATCATGAAACTAGGCAACATCAACAAAACTGGGTAGCTATACCGATAAATTAAAGTTTGTGATTAATGTGAACGAGTGTCTCATATAAATAGTACATATTTCCTATTGATATCTTCGTCAAAATGATAGTGATAATTTTTTAGTGGTATTATACACATCTAACTCTATATACATTATAACGTTAAGACAACTTATGAGATCACTTAAAAAATAATCGACTATACTAGTAGGTATTAGGTGATAATTGATTGGCCTACAATCATCAAGATTTTACCTCCAAGCGGTTTCACCTCTAACTCAATCACTATATATGATGGTAATGGTGTGTACTGATGATGAGTTCAGAACTTGATATTTCACACCAAAATC
>JANSTX010053115.1:0-11499 GCA_027564355.1 Penthetria funebris | reverse complement strand
ATATTATTGTAGTATAATTAGATGCTATTATTAAAATAAATAATAACAAAAATAAATAATAACATATTTTATTAAATCAACGATAATAAATGAATAAAATTTTATTCAATCTGCCGATCCATTCGATGACAATAAAATAAATGCAACTCATATATATTTATGCAATTAATGAATCAATTGCAATGTAATTATATGTAACAAAACATGGATAATATGATGTACAATTACCGATGTCATGTCATTAGAAAAATAATTTGTTTCATTGCTAATCAACACTTAATTTTGAACTTATGAGTAGCTAATTTGAAATCACGTGAATATTATATTTAATAAGTTCTGTCAATTATCAATTACTTTAGACATGAATTTCAATATTATCTAAAGGATGATTTCGTTTTTAGCTAAACTATTGCATATAGACAGTACACATTAGTCATTTTAGTTCTATTTTGAAAACTAAGAAACTTTCTAATTGAAGGAATTAATGTGAATTTAATCAATTTTTAAAGTATGATTTTAATAAAAGTAATAATATGCACATATATCTGTAGTATATATATATATATATTACATACCACCATCATCATATCGATAGCATCCTTGTGGTCGAACTGCAAGTTTACATTGTCTTCTCATTTCTACAGCATCTATATTATCAATACAATTTGAATCCACTTCTGAATCACAATGTATACAAAATTCTCCATTAATTTGTTGATCATTACAAACATTACCCAAACAATTTGCACATTTGTCTAAATCTTCACAATCACTTTCATATTCGGGCATATCCTTTTTACAACCTCTGGTTACAGTATCATTTACTAAATGCACAAAACATCCATCAATGTAATTTGTACAAGTTACATGTTCCACAAGTTCAACAGATCTGAAACATTCAGTTTGTGTTTCCGATGTACATCTTGCACAACTTTGAAATGTTATTTGTTCATTACAATTTGATCCCGTACAATATTTACATTCCATTGTATTTTGTTGACACATTGCTATTTCACCTTGATGTAAACTGCTTAGACAACCTCGTTTCACAATACTACCTAAAATGTATACAATAATATTTTTAGTTAGAAATAATAATGAAATTTGATTAGTATAGAAATTATATTATCAATCTTTAGGTATAGTCGTACCTATATATAGAGTTGTTAGAAAATCGAAGATTATTTATTATTATTTAAACTACATCAATCATTCAATGTTTTTCAATCGATCGTAACTTCATTAGGACTCGATTAAGACAAAATGTAATTCAAATTTTTGAATATCGTGTTATTTTTTGAAAAACCATAAACAATTTGTATCGAAATAATGATAATTTCAAATCGAAACTGTTTTATTCCACCTGAACTTGATGCAATAAAAATATCTTATTTGATTTTTTTTTTTAAATCACTAAATACACTTATCTACTTCTTCAAATCTATAACAACCTTATTAGCGATAATGGACATTGAGTATATACATTAATGGATTTAAATTAGCTTACAATATAAACAAAAATTATCTTTAATCAATTGTTTATCATTACATTCTCTATTGTTATAAATTTCGCAAAGATGATTATTTATCCATTAAACAACCTCTTGTCATTAGTATATCATTTACATTAAGTGTCTTAAATAATTCGTAATAATATTGTAAGATTTAATTGTGCAATACAATTTAACATACAATACATCCATGTGGTGTAAATTTCGAAATGATGTCTCATTAGTCAGTATTTTGAATTTTGAATGTATGGATGTAAGTTGGTATTTTAAGCCTTTTTGGCCCCATTATTATTATTATCAAAATAAGTTTTAAATAGAAGTGAGAAGCAACAGGATAAAAGAAAATTAGTCCGTAGCACGTCACACTGATTTCAGTGACTCGATCAATATGTCTATCTATTATCTATGTCATCTGATGTGATGATTAACTAAATTGTACTCTCTTCACTGATTTAAATACTTTTTATATATAATTAAACACTATGTCCATAAGATTCTAAATAGGCTTGTCAACGATCATACACTAAAGTGAGTATGTAGATCGATCATAAAGTAAAGTTAGTATATAGTTTTAGTTTTAGATTGGCCAATATCAAAAATGACTATATGACGTAAAATAGTGAATAGTATATGTGCAAATATCTGCAGTTTTAGTTCCTTCACGTCAGTATTATGTTTAGCAATATTTTGCTACTTTTATTTACCTCTAAGAATTATGAAGATAATAAGCAATAAATTATTAGTGAAATTTATCAATTTTTGGTCAAATTTATAATGTTACTGATATACTTTGCTAAACTGAAGCAGATATGCATTTAAGAATTACATTGATAAAAATTACTGAAAATTCCTTCTTTTTTTTATTTTATTTTATAGAAAACTATAAAATTACGAGTATATTAAGAGGTTATTATAAAATTTTGATAACAATTTATTATTTTAAAATTATATCTTTATGAATACGGTTGACACTTTTATATCAATAAATTTACTGATTATTAAAGATATGGGGCGTCTTATTTCTTTTGACATTGATTGAGGAGCTGCTATAATTTAATACATTAAGTATTAATATTATTAGTGAAAAATTATCGATTATTTTACAAGTATTTGATTATTGGCAAATTTGGAAAAAAAAGTTGTGGAACACAATAAAATTATTATAATATAATCAACCGATCGAATATAGTATATATTTGAAGCATCAAATTTTATTTTCTATTTAAACATTAAAAAATATTAATGTAATGTTTACTTACCACCATCTGCATACCTATAACAACCCATTGGTTTAAGACTTAAGGGACATGTTACTTCCATTTCTAAATTCACTGATGTTGCACAATTTATATCTACTTCAGAATCACAACCTATACAATATTCAATTTGTAAATATCCATTATTGCATTCTTGTCCAGCACACGTTTCACATATATCACTTTCAATTGCACAATTTTCTGTTAATTCTGGATAGTCAACAATACAACCTCTAACATCTAAACCATTTTCAACATGTGTAAAGCATGTATCTTCTGATTCTTCACTATACACATATTTTTTGCATGGAAAAATTGGAATATTTAAAAATTCACCAATAATATCACAACCAATACATTGAACACAAGTTGAACGATTTTCTGGAAATATTTCACCATTGCAGTTATCTGTTTGACATAAATTACACAGATCACCTGTGCATCCTGATTCTGGTATTTGGCATCCTCGTACTGTTACACCATCATCTATATATATATATATTTTTTTATAATGAAAATGCGATTGATATAATAATTTTTTTTAACATTGTAATTTATAATAATATGGGAAAAATTTCAGAAATAAAGAGAAAAAACAAAATCAGTAAACTAGGAAAGTATCTATGGAACTCTGGAACTATAATTAACGAGTTTAATTTGTTTTTATTTTTTTAATTTTTAAAATTCATTAAAAAAAAATTTTCACAGATATGAATGTGCAATTTTTTGATAGAGTATAGTTGTCTATTTTTAATGTTTTTAAGATTTTTGGTATTTTAATAAAAATTATAATCACCAAGTAATAAATAATCAATAATTATCTGGACATATAATAATTTAAAAAAAATTAAAATCACAGATTCTTTCTAACGAATATATATATACATATATTATTCATATACCTCGAATATAAGTATAACAAGCATCACTAGTTGTACATGTTTCAGTTGGTAAGCTTTGTCCCTCAAAGAGTTGTAGTGTAGCACAAGCGTCTAAATCATCCGATGCACATTGAATACAATCCAGTGATTGAACTGTAAATGAAAAAAAAAATTCATAATTCACAATTTTACAATTTTATAAATAATGAATGCAAAAAAGAAAACTAAAAAAAATTTCAACCATTTTTCACTAATCCAAATGAAAATGTCACTATTATTAGACAATTAATTAAAAATTTCATTTCTAACATTTTAGCTGCTATTCGTAGCAACTTTTTGCAATTGACTGACCACAGATTAATAATTATAGTTTAAATGTAATTGAACATTGCCGTATAAGATTATAAAATTTTGATAATTTTATCTTAATAATATATATTTTTTAAAGATTAAATTTATCATATAAAGTACATATATTTAACAGTAAGTACGTGTATCGATAAATGTTTTACATCACATAATTATTTAATTTGAAATTATGGTAATTGTAAAAAAGCAGTTCATATATTATCATCTTGATTTTACGTGCGATAGTCTGAACTGAACAGATTCACTTTATGTAAAGCATTTTTAACTTTGCATAGGTGATTACCGCGTACCGCAGATTGTTTACGCTCGACGAACATCATCCCGCACTTTTCCAAAACCGATGTCGAATCTAAAAAATATGTTGTTAATGCATATTAGTGTAAATCATGTCAGCCGGGGTGTATTACTTGTATGTGATCGCGCTGTTTTTTGCTAAATGTGATCACATTTTCATTGTTTTGTTTTTAAATTAAAATTTTCCTCATGAATTGAAGAATGGCAAATCATTATAATAATTACGTTTGATAAAACAATATGCTACTTATTACGGCTAAAATATTTATTTCGATATATGTCGACATTTGTTCGCTTTAATTTAACGTTGTGATTTAAGATCAGATGGATAAATACATAACGTTGGTGCAGATCAGGCTATTGTTTTAGTTAATACACAAATTGTATCATAATTAATCAAGTTTATTTATTCATTGAATTGGAACTGAGGTAATAGGCAATAC
Source organism: Penthetria funebris (assembly GCA_027564355.1). Classification (NCBI taxonomy): domain Eukaryota; kingdom Metazoa; phylum Arthropoda; class Insecta; order Diptera; family Pleciidae; genus Penthetria; species Penthetria funebris. Next base: position 6,745 of record JANSTX010053115.1, on the reverse strand, counting down.
CTTTTACATACGAAAGAATTATCTATATATAGTTTTATTACACATATTAATCGAGTACCCACTTACTCGTATTATAATCAATACTTTTTTATTCCAGGTTTATTAATAATATATTGATTAAAAAAAAATTTGTTATAATACTACCTACTTATCTCAAATTATGAATGAATTAATTGATTTCTTTTTTTTATTATTTATTTATTACTTTCTATATAATTAAATTGTAAATAATAAGATTAGAATTGTACTTACCATTATCGTGGTGGTTGCGAAATTCTATAATTTAAAAGCATCTTTTATACTTATTGCAATTATACACTTTTTCTAGATTACATCCTTATCATATTTTGATTACAAATTGCCAAAATACCACATGACTCGAATAATCACAACAGTCCATCTTCATTTCCTGCTTTACGTAACTAAGAGTTATTATTATTTTGGTCAATTTACGATTCTACTGACTCAACGAAAAAGGATTTATTTATTATGATATTCTGTTTAAAGAGTCCCAAACTATCATATTTTTCGCAATATTATCAAAATGTTTTGAAAAAAATAAGAAAGCAAAAAACTAATTATTCATATAAATACAAAATATAACATGAAAAAGAAAAATTAAGGGTATGAACTGGAAATTGTTGAAGATCTATCGAGAAATAATCAAAGATCAAGACTGGAATTGTATCTAATATTTTGCGTAAAATAATTTTCTTAAAAAATTGCTGGTCAATCTAATACGCAAATTCTCTATATTAGTCATCATGGTCCATGTTTTTTTTACTTATTTTCAAATTCGGTCATAGCCTGATTTGGCGTCTTTTTAACCACATGATTATAATTTTTTAGCCTATGGTAGTGCGTTGACAAATTTTCTTAATTTTATACTATTGTTTAATGTATCCTTCTCTCCCCATCCTTTTTTTCGAATCACTGATAACATAACATAAGGCAAATTGTTCATATGTTTACTATTTCAATTTTTAAGATCGCTTGAAATTAATCAGTCATGGTGATTTATTCTTATATTATTTGCTAAATATTGTTTTCAATATTATGTAATAAAAAATGAACCCCATTTAATTTCACAATGAAATTTACTAATTTAATAATCAATGATTGTGCTAGTTTAATTAGGTAAGCGGTTATTGCATTAAACCGAAGGGCGCCCCATCTCCTTCATCATCAAATAATGCCTACGATCACAATAAAATTGACATATATTGTAATTATGTTTCCGGTGGTATCACAAGGTGGTCAACATATAGGTTACACATCTACGAGTATCTTGCATTCTATTAATTTTTTTCTCTTCTGCTTATAAATAGTGTACACAGTACACCTCAAGATTAATTTATATTAAATACTATTAAATTCTATTATACCTAAATTCTAGTTACAAAGTCATACTGACTAGAATTTATGAACTTACTGATATTTGATGGTATTTGATGTAAATGTACGGTATAGTAGTAGTATTTCATCCAGTTGATATTGGCGAATATTATATGAATTACATTAATTTAAGATCATATTAAACTCAAAATGAGATGTGGGGTAATGAGTAAAGTTTCAAAACTCATTATTCCTTAGATACTAAAACATCTATTAAGTTAAAGTTATTTTGTATTAGTTTACTGAATTGATTAATCAGAAAATTATTTATCGCAATGTTTTTTGTTTTTTTTTTTTTTTGTTTCCCGCACAAAGTGTCATAGGAATTATTTTAATAATTAATGAACGTATATAAAATTGTCAAATATTATCAATATATAAATCATAATATACGTCAAATTTAATAGTAATAAATTGTAATATACGAAGTATTTAAAAATAAATATGTAATGACATAATCTTCTAAAAACAATAACAGTCTAATTACGAATGTATTTTTAAATTATTTGAAGTACTTTTGATTATATTATTGAATTACAGTACAATTTAAATTAATGTATTTCCAAACTTCTATGTTTACAAATTTATTCCATACAAGCACTAGATTGATATTTAGATATCATTATCATCATCATCTTAATATGTACACTTTAAGGGCAGATTAGTATCGTAATGACGTCCTTTACGATGCTAATCTGCCATTTCTAAAATGCACATAATATCAAAAGTGTTTGGAAATTACATTTTGTAAACAACACAAATTAACAATATGACGGCCATATGCAAAGGTGACCGAATATAATCCAAATATTATAATTCAAATATTGATTGATAATCTCTTTCCTGGTCTTATAATCAATATCCATTTAATATGCTACTAGTATACTTAATTGATTCCAATCACTTGTATACTAAAGATTTATTCGTAATTCAATTTTATATCAAATTGCTTTTTATAACAAGATATACTCTGTAGATTAGTATTCTGTATTATTATTATTGCTATTGCTTTAACTTTATCTTCATATATTTTTGGAATAGATAAAATATTTTGATTGTAACCATACTTGAACTATATGAATTAGCAAAATTAATTAATTGATTAAGTTTATTTTACACTATAAATATTGGCATATTAAAGTTTTCTGAAATTGAGATATCCATCAATTTAATTCGATCTTGAAATTTGCAATTGAACACTAGTTTCAGCAATGTCTGAGTAACTAAGCGCTGGATATTTTTATTTTTTTTACACTGTTTTTTTTTTTTGTTAGTAAGCCGAATCGCATTATTCCGATTTTCGATAAAATAATCTAAATAAGATTTGAGAATTTTGACAACAATCCAAATGTTTTTAATAATCGTTGTTCAGTTGTGTCGGACAGAATTTGATTAAGAAATACTAAAATTGGTGGTAATTTATATAGTATCATCTAAAAGTTTCTAATAAATCGACTTGAATATATATTAACTTTACTGACTGTCTACAAATTTAATCGAAGTTATGAGGGTAAAATATAATTCACAGATTGATCTGGATCTTAATTAATAAAGTTGAAAGTATTGTATGTATTCGATAGAAAGCGTATAGACAATATGGTGTGCTCGATATATGTTTAAAATGCTTAATTTGTGTTTAGGTAGCAGTTCAAATAACTGCAGCATATTATGATCAATGGTGATTGTTTAATTGTCACAATAACTATGATAATTTTAAACAGTATATTTGCTGACTTGTTTTTTCTCATTTTATTATAAATTTATAAAATAATTTATTAAATTATTTTCCATATTTTTAAGTATGTACAATAGTTAAAAATATATTACCCATTGATATGATTTACCTATACACAGGACTAGTTCAATAATAAATTCCACCTAAATAATACTACGAAATTTGTGATATTTTTGCCAATAGCATTCAAGAGGCACTATAAATTTTCTTATTTTTCCTACAATAAATACAATTTTTAAAGAAAAGCTTTTAAGTCGACAATTTAACTGGATGTGTATTTAAGAACATTTCATATTTGTAAATGCTGTACAGATTAAAATCAGCAGTAGTTACTTATGTAACTTACCACTTTACTTCAATTAGCTAGCATGAGTTTTTTTCATGTTTGATTTACTAAAACTAACAATCATTATCATACCATTAAGACCTGTATGCCTCAAGAGTGCATTGGACTGCATTACAGTGTTGATTTACCATTAGCATTACAATGTCGATTTACCGTATGCAGATGGGTGGAGTATTTTAGTCGACCGTACTGTTACGAAAACAATATGTCAAATATTCTAACACTTGTCATTTTTGTCGTATATCGAATAAATTGTCAAAAACTATTTATTGCACAGAAAGTTTATCTATAGTATATTTCAGCTGGTATAAAATTGTCCGAATCAAGCGTTTTACCTTAAAGAACCAGTCTTCAATTGAGGTGTGAGTGAAATTTCTAAATATAAACGGATTTAAATGGTGATGGTATTGAGTTTTAAATATATTCAACACAATGAAACGACACTAACTCAAAAAAATTTGTATTTATATATTTTCAAGTCATAAATAATTTTAACTGGCCAATAGTATTTAATAATTCATTGTGCGGCTAGATATCTATCCATTGCGACATTTAGAGCGTTTTGAGTACCGAATGGTACAATATCATGATTGCATCATTGTGGATTCATCAGGAAATTAGTATTGGTATGGTGATTTTGGAAATGCATGTGCAGTCTATCTTAAGGATTAGTTAGATATCGATAAACGTTGGCGGAAGTATAAAGATAAATTAATTATGTGGGCCCAAGCAACATTGCTTCAACGTATTTACATCGTAATGATGATACAGCTGATATGGTATGAAGATTGATAATAAGATATATTTACAGGTCTTCGTGTATATATGCATTCATAACTTTGTTAAATTTTTTATACGAATTCCAAGTCAGAATTGTATCGCTGATGGTAATGAGTTAATAAATCGTCGGTATTATATATTCTTTTACTACTAGATGATAGAGACTCATGGGACGTTTGATTGTGCGGTTGATAGGTTCGCCAAATCTAATGTGTATGTTGCCACATCGATTCAGAATAAAATTTTTGGAATCCTTAATTTTATTTGGTAATTTTTTATTTAGTGGTAAACGGTATATTCTACGGTTACTAATATGTCTGTAATCACGCCATGGTCTACTAGCACCGGTTAGTAATTCGAATCCCTTCCATTTGATGTGAGGATATTGAGATCGAATAAGTTGTTTGTAGCTAAGGATTTTTATTTTTTTTTTTAAATCTTCAGAAATCAATCCTAATAAGTTGATGTATATTTTACTATTCTCTCTATGTGTGATAATCTTGTATGTCCTATATATTTATGTTTTTTTATTGTTTTAAGGCTTCGGTACTTCAGAATCGCCGGTTATTTTTCAATGTCACTGATCCAGCAATCCACGGTTACCTGAATCGTTTCATCTAACTGACCGTAGACTTTCTGTCAAATTTATTTTCTACCCTTAATAATTTTAAAAAATATATAATTTTGACACAACCCTATATAGATGTACTTTACACATTTCTGCATATCTTTTTTTTCCTTTTTCTGACATTTTGTACCTACTCTGGGGGCAAGGAGTAATGATTCTACATTTCTGCCTCTATTCAATTTAATACATTATATTGTTATGTAATAATTAAATTATATTTAATGAAGTATTACATCAAATGTTTTTTTATGCAGACAGTTATGTTGGAATCGATATAAATTTTGTAATAAGTAAATGATAACCATTTTATTGAATTTATGATGAAATCCTATGTGATATACGTCACTGCTTCTGTCGATTTCGCGGTAATTTATTTTTACGAATAAAATTCCAATAAATAATCGAGTATTATATGTTGTAAAAATACATCATCATCTCGAATATTATAGTAAATATCGTTAACATATTGTATTATTCGAGATCACGTAAAACTACTGTCGATTACTGATCGAGATGGTGTTGATGTGTATCATATTGGCACATTACATAAATAATCCATCATCAGCACCACCGTGACATTGTTTTATTGAAATTATGAATAATGGTTTATTAATTTTATACAAGAATGTTTTGAATCCAATTTGATCCGTTTTGTCTTTATTACCAAAGATTTGCATATAAAATAGAGGTATAACAATATGATGTTTCATGATGACTAATAATTCCAATATTAATGCTAATTAAAATTATTTTATGTGTGTTAATTCATAATAAAAAAAATAAATCATAAAATGATAGCGAGTATAAATTTATGAAATACTATAAATTTATATAATTTAACTAATGTAATTAATTATCTAATCATTTTCGACTAATTTTTTGGGTAAATTCTATAATAATTTTCTTTTTATTATTATTATAAATAATTGCGGCAAATTATAAAAATCACGAGATTAGATAATTTTCACATTATGATTAGGATTTTTTTTTTATTAATTAAAAATGTACGATAAATAGCTATGATAAAAAACTACAAGTAAAACAAAAGTTGAGGCAAAATTATTATTTAATTTATTATTATTTATTAATTCTTTAAATATATAAGGAATTTAAGCATTCGTTTTTTTTTTTTTTTTAGTTTCTTAATATCTATACAATTTATTGGTAATAATCAAATTAGAAAAAAAAAAATATTAACTTAGAAATAAGTACTACTTGCTACTCTACATTTATATAGGCATAAATTTTTAATATCTTTATTTTTTTAAATTAATTAATATAAATTACATTATTAATATAAAAACGATTATGGAATTATGTTTCTTTGGCAATCAATTTTATTTCCATTCTATTTTATTTGTCTTTGCTAATTTATTTAGATCATTTTAATTTTATGATTTGACCATCCTAATTAATTATCTAAAGGTACATCATTATGATTTGTGGTAAATGAATATGCATTTTGTTTAAAATCGTTTTCTTCAATTAATATAATGCAGAGAAAATATTGTTATTAATTTTGAAACCAATTGACAAATTTCTTAGACTAAAATGCTATTAATGTGTACGCGAATTCTCTAGGGTGTTAACATTTTTTATCGCTTTTATTCTGAATATAGTGGGTATTCTATAGACAAATTGTAGGTCTATGTACATTCAATTGTTTTCTGTTGAACTCTTTTTTCTTTTTAATTTTGAATTATTAACTATACAAGACAATTTTTAGTACAAAAAAAAAAAAACATTAATAATTTTCCTTTTTTCGGTTAGGAATTCTTATATTTTAACATCATTTTCAATATAATTCACAATTTTTTTCACATTTGAAACATAATTTTTTTTATAAATTATTATAAATTTA
>JANSTX010053104.1:0-11501 GCA_027564355.1 Penthetria funebris | reverse complement strand
GGGCGATAATTATTCATCGATGTAGACTGTTTTCCCCACTTGTTAGACAATCTTTTTAATATTCTATTTGAATAACTCGTTGATTTATTGTTAATGGATTTGATGTTAGTCGTGGTAATCAGGTCCTTGAAAATTTGGTACGTATAAAGCCGCGTTGATGTTTGGATCGATCGCAGTACAGTCTGTCGCCTTGCAAAGTTTATAACTCTGTTATGTGTTAAGTGTGATTGTCTGATGATATTTCAAACTTATGGAAAGAGGCGTTGATAATTAAGTTGCCGAAAAAGGGTAACTGAAGTATTTGCGGAAATTGGCGTGGTATCACTTTGTTGAACAAGATAAACAAAGTTTTAGATTATCGTGCACGAATGATCAGTTCAGTTTTGCAACCGGGTATTCGAAAAGAACAGGCAGGTTTCAAGCCTGGTAGGTACAGACCATGCAAACGAGAGCACTCGATTGAGTAGCAAGCGCCATTGTATATGTTATTTGTCGACTTCAAAGAGGCATTTGATAGTATTGATCGTGGTATGATGTGGATAATTGTAGAAAGTTAAAGAATACCGACTAAACTGATGAATATGATCCGCGATCTATATCGTAAATCACAATGTACAGTTTTGCATCGTGGAAGGCTTGGTGATATTTCTGATATACAATGGATGTAATACAGCTCACAATCGGTAACAAAAAACCGTTTACATTTATCAACAACAGGTTTAACATTCGTAATTGTTTATATAATATGCAGAATAAATAAAATTACTTCCATAGCAGTTAATCTTTACCACACGAAAATCTTATTATCAAATTTATCATAATTACTTCCAATAGACTGTGTATTTTACGAAGATATTCTATATATATAATCATTTTTATAATCATTTTTAAAAAGAATTACCTGATTTTATTCATAATTTCACTGCCTGCATTATTTAGTAAACATGTCTGAAGAAATTCCTCAGAAATAAGAAGCTTCTCTGAACAAATTTTTCTAAGATCAACCACTACATTTTGAATTCCAAGTGTTTTTGGGCAATGTTCAACGCCAGTTCGTATCATTGTCTCCAATGTTTCCTGTAATAATAAAGAAAAAAAACAATAAATTCATTAAAACCGATAAGGGGCTTTGAAGCGTTTAATATATAATTTATTTTTTTAATATATATAAAATACTCACCTCCAAATATCCTTGTATTGTTTGGCACAATTCAGACGCTATCCTATCCAATTTAATCTCAATTGGATGTTGATCACAACGTACAGCTTCTTGAAGTTTAGGTAATAATTGTTTACTATTTTCAGCATCATCAATTAAACGCTGAACTCCATACGAATCCGTTGAATTATTGCGACAAATGGACATTGTCTCTTGAGTTTCGGTAACCAATCTATCGACTAATTGATGTGTTGATGATAATAGAAATCCGTGTTGTAATCGAAATGCTTGACCATTTGTACGTTTTAAACCATTATTGCTATTACGTTGTAAATATTCTTGCATTTTACGTGTAATCAGATCGGTACGCTCCGGATGACCTTTCAGACAAGGTGCAATATCAAATAATGGAAATGGTATATTACGCATACTACAATTATTTTCCAATGCATAAACAATATCAGAAAATCCTTAATATTAAAAGAAATTAAATTTAATTTAATATAAATCAGGATAATTAGAAGACGAATATAATATTTTTATTGTACCTACCTTGTAATGTTATATTATTTCTATCCAAAATAATTGTTCTTAATTTATTATTAATTTGTAATGCTTTAGCTAATAATCTTGCACCAACATCACCCATTAAATTTCCGCTAATATCTACGTATTTAAAAATGGATAAAATATTTTAAAAAACATATTCATCACAAAAATATAGAAAATTATTTAAATTACCAAGTTTCTGTAAACTTTGATTACTTCCTAAGGCATTTATAAAATCATGTATATCATTCTTGAGCTTATTTTCAGATAATACTAATTCAGTTAATGGAAAATCATCTTTTTGTATTAAACCAACTAATGCATCCATAACACTTGAAATATGTTTTAATTTCATACCAATAAAGCTTCGTGTCATATATAAACATCTTATTGATGGATTTTTACCAATAGCCGTCAATACCGAAGCTAATTCTGAGTCCAAATCTTTATTGAATTTTATTGTATTGTACACAAATTATTTTGGAAAAAATTTAAAATACAAAATTAATTTAATATTCCACTTACTATTGTCACCGATGTCTAAACTTTGTAATACACGTACACCATGTATACAAGATTCTAGAACGTGTGCACCTTGTGAACCCAATGAATTACCACCTAAATCTAAATACAAGCCAGCTGTTGATTCATTACAAGCTAAACCAAGTAATAGATTTTTCAATGCTTCCAATGGTAATTTACAACTTGCAATATTTAAATGTTTTAAACTTAATGAACTTGTAAAAAATTGTTTAAATGATGGAGGTATTTCTTTGCCTTTTTTTGTACTAAATGAATTATGGGAAACATTTAAATGTGCCAAATGGGTTGAACATCCACGTAACAGTGCACCGAAAAGCTAAAAAAAATGTATACAGTAAATTATATATAATTATGTATAATAATAATTATGTAAATACATACATAATTATATAGTATTATAAAAAACACAATCAAAACCATAATTAACATCTTGAATTGTATTTCATGGAATGAACGTCAAACCACTCAATAATAAAATGAAAGAAAATTTCAAGAAAAAATACAGCAATGCATTTTGATGCAAAATTAAAAGAAATACCGCAAAAACTCATCAATCCGCAAAATTTGTAAACAATTGTCTTGAATTTTTGAATGTCATAATGTCCAGCGGACACATCTTCAGAAAGTTGATGTCTATAACGAGACGTACGAGATAGGAAAGTGTGTTCTGAAATTTAATTGTACAAACAAATATAAAATCAAAAGATCGTCAATTTACCATCCGAGTATGTCACGTATTTACAAGGAATACCTGGTATTACTAGATAACTCAATAGAGCAATAGCCATGGTTATACCTATAGAAAAGAAAAGCTACAACCACATTACGCCTCTGCTAAAGTTAATTATCAATATGTCGAAGGGATTGTGCATTTGAGTTTTGTAGATGCAACCAATGGTGTTCACTGGAGCATTGGTTCAAATGTGAGAGTCGTGCTTTTTAAATGGTCTTACAACGACGCAATAGAACAAGTATTTTGTAGCATTTAGTGTTAAAGAACCAAACCCTAAAGAGTATATGAAGGCATTTGGTGTGGCTTGTTTATAAAATAGAAAATATAATTTTATTTTGGTTGCGTTGAATTTTACAAGATTTTTACACTGAGAATTTCAGTGTGAAATAGTATAATAATTCATATTTTCACGTAAAGTATTGACCATGGTACCATTTGGCTTCTATATTGAATTATGCAGAATAATGTAGTTGGTATAGTTGTGAATCTGATTTGTAATTAGACACAAGAGATTATTAGTAAAGATAAAAAGAAAGTATATGGGATAATATGGAAGCCTGTGCGACACCTGCATCAAGTTTGAATGTATCAGAATTGATTTCATTTAAAACAATTTGAATTAAATGTCTCTTCAAAAATTTTGTTTGATTCCTTAAATCAGGATAAATATCGCAATTGAACACTTTTGATATTAACCTTCCGCATACCAAACTTTATCAGAAGTCCTAAATATATCGAGCACACGCACCAAATATATATAAAGTTTTACTTCAAAATTTTGGTAGGATAAGTCATTTTATTTCTATAAACAAAATCGAAATGCATAGACATTTTTGCACAATGTTATTTGTCGACTGATATGCCGTATACAATACCAAAACAGCTATGGAATGCTATCTAAACTAATGTACATGATTCGTGGTCTATATTGTTACACAACTATCTGCACATCAAGAGGAGAAATAATGTTACACCACGATTATATTTTCTACAAACGCAGAACGCCATCTATTACCAATATTCAACAAATATGAAACATCGAAAATAATTAATAACAATCCATGAAAGTCATTAAAAAAATGGAACAACTACCTTCGCACTTATTCACAATGACGAATTTTGCATCATGCAAGTCTTGGTGATGTGCATTCAGATGTAAAACAGGTACACATATTTTTATTATTTTATCAATATAAAAGCTCCTTGCACGCACCACCCTGAAGATATCTGGCTTTGCTAACGGCATTTCTTTTCTATCACAAACTGGTTCAGACATGAGAGTGAAATTGGGACAGCTTATAAGTCATACTAAAAATAATTGTCTTAAAGAAGCAACTAATGACAATATTATACGTCTACGATATATGCGCTTGTAACCAATGATGAAAATATAGCTGAAATAGAGAACTTTCAATGTTTGGGATTTTGTTTTGAAAACAAATGTTGGGGTTGGAAGAATTGTAAGGTTCCGCATAAAGAAGGTTTAATAATACGCTAAATAGAGGTGAACAAAAAGACGACTGTTTGTTGTCAGCCTATGATCACATACGTGAAATAAAGGTCGAGATGATAATAATAAATAAGATGTAATGATGATTAGATTTATTTTATGTTAATAAATAATTAAGAAAAACACATAATTACAACTTACATTTTCTAAAAAAGTATCGGTATTCGATAAATCCAAATATTCTAATACATTAGGTTGAGCAAGAAAATTGTATAAATTCTGAGATGAGAAATTGAAAAAAAAAAAAAAAACAAAACATTCAATTAATATTAGCAACATTAGTAATATAAAGTCATAGTTCATTACATTAATATCATCTTTTAAATTGTTTCCACTTAAATCTAAATAGGTTAGAGAACTAGAAATACTCTGATTAAGCGTTAAAGAGTGTGCCATTTGGTTAACTCCTTTCGATGTTAGGCCACAATGTGATAAACATAATTTACACAAGCCTTTTGAAATTTTTGCTATTGGACCAGCTAGATGTATTGCACCTGAGAAAAAAATCATAATTAGAGAATAATTTACTATTGAAAAAAAAAAAAAAACTTTAGTTTTTAAATATTATAACAGCAGCAAAGCTGATTAACAAAAATAAAGTTTCATATTAAACACGAAAGAATAAAAATTAGAGGAAAAAAAAACATTCATCTATAAAAGGGTATATTTTTCAAACACTAAACATTAATGTTTTTAAATTCATTATTAATTTTAAAAGTTAATTAAAATCTGTTTCACATTATTCTAATTTATAAAGGTAATTAGAATTATAGAATACTGTGCTGATTATTTAAAAGCTATATAATTTAGTAATTTAAGGGTGAGACAGAGTAACAATTTTTTTTTTATTAATAAACTGATAATCATTTTAATCACTAATTTTTAAATTATATTTTTAGGTGAAACAAATATTGAATACTGCTAGCTTCGATAAAATTATGTATAATATAAAATTATTGACGTAAACACGTTTTCTGTAGAAGGAATTAAATACAATTACTGTACTGATGTGTACTAAAATTATTAGATTGACATTTAGAGTTCAAGTTGATTAAATTATAGAACGCTATACAAGCTATGCTAATAAAATAATTTCATTAAAATCATAATATTCAGTTTTATTGCTACGACAGAATAATTATCATCCTTATTTTAATTCTTCAATAGGTCATAAGGGATGAAATGTAACAGGAACTTCCAAACACGAAAAATATCAATGATAAACAATTAAATTTCTATTATTTTATCAAAGCTAACATAATATGAGCATTCCCATCCATCTACTGCAACTAACTATTATATATTACTAATCTATAGTTTAATTTTTGAATAGAATATCGTTGGATGACGATTCTCTTAAATAAAATGATTAAAAGCGTTTTAATAATTTCTAAATTAAATAGAAATTATTAAAACAAAATTTAAATATTTAATTAAAATAGTAAAATGCAAAGCAAACTGCAATATTAATAACAAAAAAAAGGAAACAAAGAAAGATATCCCTTAAAATCCTTTAAAATAGAACCTAAACGATCTAACGCAATGAGTGCCGATTTTATAGATGAAAACTGATTTCGACAAGTCAGTGAAAATGTTTTCGGTTTCATTAATTATGAAAGGAAGAAATCGATTAGTGACTGATGACACATGGAAACTAATAATCAGGAGGAAAAACATTAAGAGTGCGATTAACAACAGTAATGCGATGGAACAACAGAATCTTGCAGAGACAGTATAACCAATTGAACAAGGAGGTTGGTAAAAGTTCACAGCGGGACAGGCGTACTTTTTTGAAAACATTGCAGGCTCGGGCACAACTTGCTGCAAATTCGAATAATATGAGGAAGACTTACCGTCTTTCCAATTCAATCTATGAGCGGTTTGCTGCTCTCAAATGAGATTCAGCTAATGCAAAGATGGATTGAGTACTTTTATGAGCTACTGAATATGCCCAAAGTTCAAGATGCTCAGATTCTGGTTGACCGAAGATCGGCTACAAGACAATTCTGAGATTATTTTGCAAGTCGTGGTGAAATCATATTCGCGTTAAAACATCTAAAGAGCGGTAAGGTGGCCGCCGCCGATAGCATATCACCAGAAATGTTAAAAGTGTACCTGGATGGCATTGCATTAGTATTGAATACCATTATTAGTAAAGTGCGGTTGTCTGATTATATTCCAACCTTATGGAAAGAGAGGTTGACAACTGAGATGCTGAAAAAAGGTAACTTGAGTATATGCGAGAACTGGCGTAGTATCACCTTGCCGAATACGATAAACAAAGTTATAGCTATTATCGTGCACATCAGGATCAGTTCAGTTTTTCAACCGGATATTTGAAAGGGACAGCCACGTTTCAGGCAAATGCCATTGTATATCTTATTCGTCAACTTCTAACAGACATTTGATGGAATTGATGGTGGTATGATGTGGACAATTGTAAATTTTTTTTTCTGGTCAAATTCAATCTCATTTGTGGAAACTGTCAACTGAAGAAAGTTGAATTGAATGGGCTGAAGCGACCAGTCGGTGATATTTCAAAATACGTACTTGACTGGAATCCGCAGGGTATTAGAAGACCCGGTCGTCCAAAAACAATGTGGCGGAGAACCGTCATTAAAGAGGCTGGTACCCGTGGAATGGGATCGAGTGAAGTTTACTCCAAGATCGTGAAAAATGGCGGTTGTTCGTTGACGCCCTATGATCCTCGCGTGGACTAAAGGTCCTTCAATTTCAATACTTCAATGTCTTTTATATTTTTATGTTGTACAATTTCATAAATATCGTCAAAGTTCTCAGAGTCATAATCATAGATAGAGACCGAATCTTGTTGGGATATTCGAAAAGAATGTTAATTTTTTGGCAGTCAGTTATTTTTAAAAATAATTTTGAATTATATGGAATTATATATTATCATGTATTTTGACTTTCAATACAAGTGGTCAGATTAAATAAATTAACACCCTTTGAATAATTATATTACGGTCATCAAGACAAAAATCTCTTTCATTAAATTATATTGGCAAAATAACAATTCTCGATTATTTGTTTATTATACATGTTGTAAAATTTAGCTAGTGCAAACTCTAATATCGATCTATGGTGTCAAATGAGTTAATTAACATCATAACTCCAGTCTGCATAATAATTTTTTTTTTTTTGCTGAGTAATTATTGCACTGATGAGAACTATTAGTTCGAAACCAGTATTCTAATTCACAGTTTGAATCTGCATCGAATTAATATACAAAGTAGAATCAAAGTACGAGTACGAGTCAGAATCATTGTCGCATTTGAATTCGCTGTGTTGGTGTTTACAGTCATAGTCGGATTCAGACACGCAGTACAAGAAACTGATGTCGGTTTACTTAAAAATAACAGAACTTAGCCAAATAAATTGTAATAAACGAAATATTATACTAAATACACATAAATGAACATTAGAAAAACATTATAATTTTCGTATAAAATTATAACAAACATTATTTAAGATGAATATTTTAATATGCAGCAATTTAAAGGTCAAAATAATTAAAAAAAAAAATTAACTATACATAGTTTTGATGTAGAATTCCATATATAGACGAGTATACATAAATGCATTTTATTTACACAAGTGGAGTGAGTCTATTTTCATAATTTGTCTGTGAAATTAATGCGAAAATTTGATGCGAAGGACACGTTTATTTACCTCGATTTTATTGCTTTAATTTCAAAAAAAAAAATTATTCTTAATTAATTTCTTTTTTTGTAAAACTTTAAAATTTGAAGTGACGAAAAGTATCTATAATATACGTACACATGCCATCATTATTCTAGTCATTATGGGCACTAGACGATACTAGGCACTCGTATAATATATACATATAATGTTTTAAGGATTACTTGTAATTGAGTTACACAATTTATGTAACAGGAATAACTAGATGATGAAGATGATGATGATGATGGTTGATTATAGTGATAATTATTAGGAATAAGTATTGAAATAATATTCTTAATGCATTTCATACAAAACAGTTAGGTCATGTGGTTTCAGCAGAACGGCGCCACATGCCACACAGCGCGAAAGAAACATTTGACGAACGATAATTTCACTGAAATGAACCTCTTAAGTGGTCACCTCGTTCGTGCAAAATGACGCCATTAGATTATTTTCTCTGGAGGATGTGTTAAATCGCAAATATGTCTACGCCGATGAAACCTGAAAGTATTTAGCACTTGGAAGTCAACATTCGGACGCATTTTGCCGAAATATAGCCTGATTTACGGTGAAAAGTGGGTGAAAATTGGATCTACAGGTTACGCAATGTACGCGATAGTCGCTGCTGCCATATGCCCGAAATCATATACAAATATTAATGCCATAAAATTATCTGTCAAATGAAGCCAATTTCATGGCTATATTAAACGTTTTATTTCAATTTAAAGTTTTCCACCTGTAGAAAACCAATAATGATGACAAATGAAATGACCAGCTAATATCTAGAGTTCTTAATCCATAATATCATTGACTAGGCAAAAAATATCTCACCAACAAATAAGGTAATTATGGGCACTTATTCACAACTCTTCCGGAATTATTTTGATGTAAAATTTAATGCATATATTATGTAAACATCGATTGTATGTTGAGTTTAGGTGGAGATAACGATGATGAAATATATACAAAACATACATCAGTGTCGATTTTCAAATTTGAAAACGTATAATTCACATTATTTTACTTTTCATATTTTGTACCACTATTGTGGAACATATCATATGAAACAGTGCATGTGTTTTGCAATCAATTTGAACTATTGCTATTAATGTGTGTGAATGATTTACAATATAATCAAATTTAATTCAACTATAAAAAATTAAGTTAGTGCACTTGATTTAAACAATAGGCACAACTAATTATTGTAGAATGCAAATCAGTAATAATAAATGTTGTCATCATGGGATTCAAACTCTGACAACCGTCATGATACTCAACACTCTCTACAATAAACTTATTTTTCACTTAATTGACATTTCCTCGAAATTCCACAGATTATATTTAACACAACTAAATAAATATTTTGTACAATATTCACGGAATTTACATATTTAATTTGCATAATTATACTTCAAAATAGCCTAATCTTCAATAAAAACTACAAAAAAAAAACACAGCGAAAATTGAATTTTACCGAACGGGCGTACCATAAATCCAATACATAAAATAACAATTAGTAGAAGATGGAGAAAATCGACGGCGTTCGACGAGACTGGATGGAACACAGTCGCAGACACATTGAGAAAAATGGGTGAAAATGTTTAGGGTTTCATTAATGTTTAGGTTTCCTTATGAAAGGAAGGAATGGATTAGTGATGATTTCGTCAATAGATGCCGCAGACGCAAACTGAATTTTCTGGAAACTGTAAGATCTGAAGGCGATGAACAAAATTGAAACAGTCACCGGAAGAAAGTGTATACACTGAGGCGACCGATTGGTGATATAACAAAATACGCACTAGACAGGAATTCGCAGGGTATTAGAAGACCCTGTTGTCCTAAATAAAAACCAAGTGGAGTAAATGTCGAGATGATGATGAGATGATGAAACAAAATCAAAATTTAAATTAAAATAGGATATATATTTTACGATAAAAAAGGATATCTTTCTTTTATATTTTTGTTTGATATTTTTATATCTTGAAACATAAAACTGCTAAAAATAAAATAAATTATCGGGGTGAAAAAAATAAAAACATCAACGTGCTTATATGAAAAAAAATTTCTAAATTAAATTGAGGAATTATCTTTTTAGTTTTTAAAGAAAATTAAAAAAAAAAAATAATTTTTATTTTTTGTAAATAACACGAAAAGGGCGAAAATATTTAGTAACCAAGAAAAACATTTTAGAAAAATTCATTTTTTTCTTTAAATTAAAAATTAATAGCAAATGCAACAGAACAAATTTTGTTTTTATAAATTATTTAAATAATTATTGTATTTTTTAATTTAATTTTTTGTGTTAAAATATGCAGGTATGCAAACCTTGCACTAATTTTCCAACAAGGGCACAAAGAGAGTTGGCACCTACAAAAAATTTTACTATTTTACTAAAACAAAAAATTGTTTAAAAATAATAAATTTTGAATAATTTTTTTATGGTTGTTTTTTTTTTATGTAAAATTTATTAAATATTAATTTTTTAAAATTTTTAAAATTTCTATGTACAAAATTTTGAATTTTATATCCCAAAAATAGAACGGAAATTATATTTAATATTTTTAATTACTGTTTTTATTATTGTTTTAAAAATATATAAATATTTAATAGAAATAAATAAAATAAATTTAAAAATAATAATTAATTACCTTTATCTTCAATAAGATTATGACTTAAGTCAATAGTTCGAAGAACTGGATTATTATTTGTTATCACAGATACAGCTAATTTATGAAGAAAGTCAGCTCTGAAAAGAAAGGAAAATTACATTTAAAGTAAGTCCAGAATTACGTAGGTCTGAAAAAAATTTAAATTATTTTTTTACTAAATTGATATACTTGGGTAAAACTAAAACATAATTATTTTGGGAAAAATCAATTTTATCCTTCAATATAATTTCCTGTTACCTCGATACACCGAGTCCAACGATCTTCCAACTTTTTTACACCTTTTAAATAATATGATGTGTCAAGACGTCCAAAATATCCAAAATATGCGTTTTAATCATCCGAATAAAAAATGGGCAATAAAATCTGGTGACAAATGGACAGACCTCATATAACTTCTAGGTCACTCAATTCATCTTTACATTCAAGTGGTGTCACAGAAACTCGACCACAATATATGTTTAATTTCTGCTGTGAAATTAGAGACAGAAAATCGGCACAACTTGGTTGAGGAATTATCCACTACTTTACAGACTTATTCAGATTTAGAACCTCTTCTTCTTCTTCTTCTTCTTCTTCTTGAATTAGGCATATTTTGCCTGTTTTTTTTTTACATCTACCTGTCCTGTGATGCGGACG
>JANSTX010053093.1:0-11502 GCA_027564355.1 Penthetria funebris | reverse complement strand
ATATAGTGATCATACATCATTTATTATTTAAACCTAAAACCACAATTTATATCTATTTTTGCGATAGTAGTATTATATATCAATTCAATATTATTTGATTAATCAAATAATATACTTAAACGATATTGAACACATTGAACTTTAACCACATTGTCATAAGACTTGAATTCCATAGATTTCAACTTTTTTCTGATCAAAATAGAATTTCAATCGAGACTAAAATATTTTATGCAATATGCACTATAATTATGTCAATTCTGAATATTGATGATGACATTGCACGTTGCATAAATGTGAATCTATGAATTCATATTTTTTTTTGTTAACAACTTTCATTATGAACCATTTGCAGAATTCCATTAGACTTAAGTCTACTAAGTTTGCTGCCCATTGTTGCAAATAATTGCTGTAAAACGTGATTATGTAAAAATTGTTGTGTCATATAAGCTTTATGGGGATAAATATTTTGTATGAAAATGAGATTTAGTCAATTTTGCTGCATTCTGAAGTGCATTTTTTTTTACATATTTCACAGTTATTATATTATCGAATTGCATTTAATTTTAAAAATTTATCGTAGTGCAAAAAATTTTATTTAATTTATTTATTTTAAAAAAAATATGATATTACATAACTTTTTATCTACAAATAAAATTAATAATAATAATTCAATTACACACATATGAATTGCTACTTAATTAGTATTTAATATAGATTCTGATCTCAATTCTACACGTATATAGTGTAGATTGGAAAACGGTTGACCTTAAGCAATTTAAACCAGAAATCAGACATAGTTCCACCATTTATAATATACATTATAATGAAAATATTAATGCAAGTATAATATTAATTTCGCAATTTGTCCATGTAAGAATATTATTATAATATAAAAATAATAATAATTAAATAGTATAATATATTCGAACACAAAGAAAGGTACAAATTGTAAAGTAACCTGGTACCAATGTATCCCATTATAATAATTCTGTGATGTTATGTGTAATATATGAACATTTTACAAATATTTTAATATTTTGGTGTTAAAAAGAAACAGAAGTTTTCATATATATAAATGAATATTAAAGTGAAAACGTAACAAATATTTGCTTTATTATTATAATAATTTGTATATTAATTATGTAATAATATTTCACCTAAGATGATCATTAAATTTAAATAATATTCTGATTTATTACATAAGAATGAATTGAATTGTAAAATGAACAAATTGTCGTTTTAAATCTGCTTTTAACAAAATATAGAAAATTCAAATCACTATCAAAACATTGAACTTCATTTTGTACCATAACTCGGAATAAAATTATTTGAAACTTATCATAAATAACACATTTTTAATTAAATTCTTTTATACACCGAGATAACAATTCTTTTATAATAAATTTCAATTAAAATTGTTCATTATTACGATAAGGATTCGATAAAAGTTTGTGATTTGAAATCAATTGATCCGATAAAGGTTTAAACATTTATTATAAATTTCAATCTCTCTTCTCTTAACATATGCACATAAAAAATTAATAATTTTTTTAAAAGAAATATAATTTAATTTAATCGTGAAAGGAAATTACCATTCATCTGCAAAATAAAATACAAAAAATCGTGTCCAACAGTTAACACAACAAGCTTCTCTTAAGTACTTAATTTCAGTAAAAATTAAAAGCGATTTCCTTATGTTCATTTTAAACAAGACTTATTATTATAATTTTAAATTTCTTGTTTAGACAATTATATTTTTATGAATTGGAATTTTTGTCTAATGAATTTAAACATAAATTTGTTTTTTTTTTTTTTTTTTTTTTTGTTAAGTTCGTCTTATAATGTCGATGAAAATACGTTTAACACATACCGCACATTATTATTATTTTTTTTTAAATCATTAATTCATTACATTTTTTCTGATTGAAATTATTCAAATCAAAAAAAAAAAAAAACATTTTAAAGTCCGAGTAATTTAAAATTTAATTTATTTATATCCTACTATAGGTATTTTATTTCTAATATAATCTGTTTATTTCAAGTAAGTAATCAATCCTTAAAAAAGAATCGAAAAATCAGTTTTGGTTATACAATTATTGATATATGAATGTGGAGTAATTCTTGGAAAGTTCTGTAATGGATTGTTAATTATGTCAGGAATTACGAGAGAATAAAACATGTTCGATGCATGAAATTTTATGCAATTAAAGATCATATCCGTTGTTGTATATATAGCATTATAATACAATAAATTACAAACAGCTAAATATTTTTGGCTAAAACTGATGTTTCTACCACGGTATTTTCAATTAAAAAAAATATATTCAAAATAATGCCATATTTAATATTACTGACATTTTAGATGATTGAATTAAAGACAATTTCAATTTTTTTTTCATAAATTCTAAATAAAAATATATCTTCCATAATTTAATATCTAAGCAGTTGGTAGAATAATGTAGCCAAATATGTATAACGAAAATATATATGCTGAACTGGGAGCTCATTTGTAAATCAGATATAAAAGCTTATTATGAAATATTAGATATTCGTAAGTTGATAGCACTTTAAGTTGACAAACTTCATCATTACTGAGTATACTAATTTCTTGCCATTAATTACTGTTTCTGACTAGAACCTTTATTTTGGCACTTATTACCATTGAAATTTGAATTTTTAATAAGTGTTTACACTGATGATAACATATCTTGTGACATCAAATCCTATTTTTTTTTCGGCTGATAATCGTCTCCACCACTATAATATTCGTTAATCTGAACGAATCTCTGATGTTGTCTTTCAGTGAACTGATTAAAATTTGGATTTGTTATGGTATGGTAAGCACCGCACTTACAAAGTCATGTAGTAATCAAAAATGTTAATCACTGATGATTATGTGTCATTTGCTACTTATGGAATTCAATAAACTTTAATATCACTGATAATAGATACTATAAAGTGGACCTCTTATCGGTAAAAATGTGTCAGGTTTTATTAGGAAACGTGTTTGAATGTCTATATAAGAATACGTTTTGATGGTAATAATGGTGATGATGATGATGACATGTGCTGTTATTCTATCATCTTAAGTATCCATATAATAGTCAATTTTCCATTCCTCATTCACATTGTTATTTATTTTATAATAGACTATCATAATTCATAATGTTTATCGTTAATATTCACACATTAATAAACTATTATTTGTTTTTAATTTTTAAAATAATTTTGCTAAATGTCCTTATTATATAGAGATAATTTTTTTTTTTTTATTACATGCTTTATTTTGATTTTCATATTTGATAAAAAATACTTGAGTTATTAAATTGTACCTAAGATTGTACCATAATTATGTTGTATAAATAAAAAGAAATTTAATAATTTCTAATATCATTTTTATATCGTAAATGTATTTCAATAAACGTGAGAAAGTCTGGAATTGAACTCTATATTGTCGTGACGAAGAGCCGGGTTTAAAGACTATTAAGGACAAAAAAAAAATGTAGACATTTTTGACAATATGGGCGATGAAATTGAATTAGTTCCCTTCTCACTTTAGTCAGTAGCTGCTTGTGAATAAAACGTGGTCAGATATAGTTAAATGAGGCTTTGTTTCACAAATTTTGTTGGATTCTTTTTTTTTTTTGTTGCAAATTATCAGGTTGCGAACCTGTCGCCACTGTACAAGATATAAAAAACCACAATTAATTGGCTAATTGACACAAATTGGAATTCATATTAACGAAATCTAAAATGCAATTATCAATTCGCTTTGAAGAATCAATTAAGAAATTCTACATGATGTGTAATTTTTCAAGCGATCAATTTATTTTAAATCAAAGTTAATATTTGAGTTAGAAGCACTAATATAATTGAAATATCTATATTATCAGATGTCATTCAATTATTTGGTCTACTTAGATGATTAGCATCAGAATAATTTTGAAACAAAAATATATTAACATAATGAATATTGTTTAGGAATGAAGGATGTATCGACAGTATTTGGGGTGTTTAGAAAATCCCAAATTTGATAGATTGATTGATAGAAAGTCAATTCAATATTTTAGTGCTATAGATGTTTCGATCTAAATTTTTTTTTCAGATGCTATTTCTTATATAGTATTTGTTGTTATAATATTCAATTGCTTTAATAAAATATGTTCATAGTCTGATTGATTTCAAATATAATACTCGTATGTATATATTCGTTTAGAAAATTGAAAAATTATTGGATCGTTATTGTGATTCTCCTATATTCATAATATATATTATGTATTTATATATTGCCATAGTTTTCAAATCGTGTTTTAGCAATAAAATTTAATATTACATCTTGAAAAGTTAACAAGCATCATCATCATTATAATGATCAATATTCATCCACTATAGGTCATTCGGTCAAGTAAAATGAAAGCATTTAATCATGCATGCAATTGCAATATGTTATTGCTATAAATGATTCTCATGCATTATATGTATGGAAATGTATATTAAACATTGAATAAAAAAAAAAATTATGAATTGTATGTAAAAGTCTATGTTCATGGATTAAATATTATAATTTGATGATCAATAAATACAAAATGTTTACTTTTAAAATCTATAACTAATTTAATAACATTAATAATACTTTCAAAAATATTTCACTTTATATGATTGAGAAAGGACTAGTAAACTCTGTAGTATTAGTAATAATCATATACTATATACTCTGAATAAGACATATAGATAGCTTAAATAAAACTTTAATTATGCAGATTTGCTAGATAATAACTTTGATACAAAAAAAATTGATTAGACATTAGATTTATATTTTTGGCCATGCTCACACATGCCATGATCGATACATACTGCGAACATGTTTCTGGCAAATAATAATTTCGAAACCTCTAAATAACAATCGGGCTACTTTGGCCATCGACACCTTTTAAACACCATTTTACACATTCATATATCGATCAGCATTCATCTCATAAGATCTAAGTAAAATTCGAACAGGGTAAGAGCTACATGAGTTCTGACATCATTTTTTTTATTCTGCCAACTTTGTACTACATGAATATAAATTTTAAAATTTATTAATTATTTTTTTTTCATATACGTTTTAATTTAAATAGATTTTCTTTTATTACAGTCAAATGAAATGCATGTAAGGAGTTAGATATTTGACAACAGGTAAATAATTATAATTATTAAAATATTTACTTTTGATTACTAATAATAATTATAAGTTTAATTTCTTAAATATATATACAATTATAAAACTATAATATATAATATATTACAAAATAATTAATCACTCGTAAAGATGATTATATATTAATTGCCGTAAATTACATGTTATTGCCATAGTGATTTTCTTTGATATTTCAGAGTGCATTTTTGGTATAACAAATTGGCGAAACTAAATCTATTAAAAGTTGTATAGATGTAGTTGAATGAATGTACAACAAATACATTACTAAGCTTTACGATTTAAGATTCTGCAAGAAAAGACTGCGAATCATGTCAAAATAAAGACCGTGAATCATATTCATCAATTTGGATAATATTGCATAGCTTTCAAAAATTGTTCCACATCATTACAAGATCGAGAGTGTTGAACGCTTAATTAAAGTTGACAAACAATAAATATTATAGTATGTGCTATTCGATCGATTGTTCTACTAAGATTATTTATATCTGCTTAACTTTTACACCTGAAGGACATAAAAAAAAATTCGACAAAAAGTATGTTAACGAAACTGAGGTTTACATACAAGACATCAATATTCGAGCATTAGTTCTAAATACACGTTTGGTTACCAGTGCAGTTTTTTTTTTCGTTTTTTATGACATACTAAACAATTTTTACTCTAATTCAATTGGCTACTCCGTTGGTCAAAATAGGCTTCGTAGTTTTATTAAGAAAAATCTTATTTATTTATTTCTCGGCATTTTACAGGTACTAGTAGATTTTCATTTAAATCGCAAATAAATAATAGAATTGAGAATATGTTATAGAATCCTATATACATAATTTGTAATTTGATTATTCTAAAAAGAATTAACGAAACCACTTACAGTATTATATCATCTTTACCCTCCAATACACAATAAATGTCAAACGAAAAACTGTAGGTGATCGGCCATAGATTTGAATAATTCGGTCGATTTGTATATTAGGTAAAAACTACCAATTTTGGTGATAATATATTTACATAATCGACAAAGAAAACATTAATAGTAGTGATGAGAACTTTATGTACTATAACTTGAAAAAACGATGCAAGATGGTGTAAGTTTGACACAATGGGAGTGATAAAAAACTTCTGCCATATGGCATCGAATTGATAGCACCAAATTTTTAGTTTGTGGATTTTGATTGTCAGCTATAAAAGGGGCATAAAAAATTAAATGTCTATGCATAAAACAGCTCTTTCGAGATTACTTGTATTAATTTGCTTCCATAAAGCTCTACTTTTTGTTTAGCCACTATTTTATCTCTTGGCAGTTTTGATTTTTTACTTGTTCAATATTTTTATTATTCATTTTAAAGCAACAACAAAATATATTGGTTCCATAATATTTCATTGATTAATTACACACTTTTCTTGAGAACTCTTTTTTCCATTTCGTATTTAAAATAATTGATAAAAATTGGGTAAATTATTTTCCGAGTTAATTTGTAGGTGTTTATGTAATTTTGTCACATGATTATAATATAAAGTGTAAAGTTAATAACATTATATAATATAATACTTTTTAAAAGTAAATTATACATGAAAATTATACTTAAATCTATAATTTATTATGAGAAATTGTTATATGTCAATGTAAATATAATAAATTACCTCAAGTATTTTAACTTGTAAGTTGTCTTAAGAAATATAATTGTTTATAATATTATTATTATTATTATTATTATTATCATCATTATTTTATTAAATATTATAATATGTAATTTGCTATAAATCCTATACGAGGTATTTTATTACTCTTCTACATTTACATGACCCATAAATGAATAATATTTTTATTACACTTGCATTATTCAATAATTGATAATGTCATCGTTGTTTGTGTTGCAAAAAGTGCAACGAACTATTTGCATCAGGATTACAATTATTTATTATTATAAATTTTAAATTTTATATATTATACTATTGCATTATATTATGAAATTTATTTTATAACATTACGGAAATATATTCATTTGTACTGTCGAAATAATTATTAGTAGTTTAACTTAATGTGATAATTACGTTTAATAATTTAATATAAAAAGATGTACTTGTTTGTGTTTTTTTTTTTTTTTATTATAAATTACAAAATATCTTTATAACAAATTACTGATTAATTAATAAAAAATCATAAAATTTTATATTTCCATCTCTATAAAAATATTTTACTGAGAAATTGTAATCGTTAAAAATTTATTTTTGTAATGCCTAATCTATTATGAAGGTTGTAAAGGGCATATCTTTAATAAAAATGAATACTTTTTTTAAAAATATATTTATAAAATTCTAATTTACGTCATTTGTTGATTATTGTTCTATATAACATTGTCCCGAAAATTGTAACATTTAACTTTGAATATATTGATCAGTGTATTACTTGTCCAGTTCAAGCAAACATTCGATAGATCGTGGTATGATGTGGACAATGATTACGTTATGACATACTGTCTAAGCTGAAGTAGACAAATTCCAGTATTTGGGGCAGTTTGATCACAGTGGTGCCACGTGGAGTAAAATGTTGATCATGAGTTATTTTAATTGAACATCTTTGATGTACTAATAAAATATTTAACTATGATGGTATTGATTTTCAAAAAAAAAAAACTAATAATACATTTTCATTTCTTTTTTAATTTGCAGCACCAAGTATATTAGTATCACTATGAGCTTTATACACATTGTTTCCATTATTTACAAATTTAAATAATTTGATTCGGATGTACAAATGTACAATTTCTCATATTTCATAAAAAGATATTGCCAATTTCTTATTCATACCTTAATACGAGTTGGTATATTCTGAATTATTCTCAGAATTAAATCAAATTAGTGCCTATTCAAAATGTATTTAAATGAGTGCCTATTCTTAAATTACTGAAAATTAATTTTATTTTCATTATTGTCGGATTTAAAAACAATTTATGAATAATTTCTTCTATTACAAAGAATTTTCTCAATTTTATAAAATTTTGTAAGTGTAATTAAAATATACCAACTATAAAATTTAGGAACAATCATAATATTCCATTAGAGTGGTTCAGCTACCTAATAGTATGTTGTTGCGATATTTTTGCAACCACTTACATTGCTACTATTGCCTCGATCACATGCCATTACTTGCATAAATTATGATCGAGTTACCAGTGAAACAGCATAGAGGTAAGAATGGGTTAAGTAACCTGGACGATAGTCGTCTCCTCCATTCGTCCCTATACCAAGTGAATTTAATTATCCACAGAAATGAAAGGTGTCACATTTATTTCCCTAATATATTAGCAAATTAAATTAAATTGAAATTTTTTATATATTCTTAACAATATTTTCATTATAAACACTTAAGAGTTCATCCACCTTTTGCATATATTTAATATGAATATTATTTATATGAGTTCAATTTATTGACTATAACATGAAATGTATGAAGAAATACATGTAAAATGTATGTGGAAAAGTGACAATAATTAAAAAAAAACAAACATTTGGCTTTAAAAACTTAATGATTATTTTATTATTATTTATGTAATCACAACACTAATTTGATGAAATAATAAAAATTGTTTCTTCCTTCTGTTAAATTATGTTTATATTTAGCTGCTACATGACGAGTAAAATAGTAAGTTCTTGTGTAGATTTGCTTGAATTAAATCGCCTTCTGTTTGACAATTAAATTGAATTTACGCTTGATTTGAACCAGAAATCAATAATCAATTATAGAAAAAAAAAAAATTGTTAAATTAACTTTTTAATGGTTAGGCAATATTATGGTGTTCAAATGTAAAAAATAATAGTTCACATAATATTTATTTATAATCTGACAGGAAATTCCTCATCAAACTGGATGTTGAATTTTTAATTAAAATGGAAAAACTAAAGAAACAAAGCGTAATTTTTATGTACAATTAAATCATAATGACACAATTATATATGCATATCAGGTTTTACGATTTATTTATTATGGAAAATTTAATTCCTTTAGGATGTGTGTCTGTTTAAATGTTATCGCATAAGATTTCAATTGAATATAGAGTCAAATACCATTTTTCGGGCGGCAATCATCTAATAATTTATTTTGTAAAAAATACGTTAAACTTGAATATAATATAGCTATACAAACATTACCAACAGTGTCAATTCTAGAAAATTATTGAATATACAGTCTACACTGATTTATTTATAAATTTGAAGATATCCAATATTTGGGAATTTGTTTCTACCCAAAGTACGGTCATATATAGGACACGCTTAAAATTGATTGTCTCAAGCAAGTTATTTCTTTTTTTTTAATATAAGCTGAGCAATAATGCAGATATGCAGATATTTTCTAGTTACAATTTGACGTATTTCACGACTTGAACAATGTATAACATATGTATGCATTTGAGATGGTACGGTTATTTACAAATATTGAATGATTTTAGTTTTACCCATTAGTTGAATTGAGTTCGATTACTAAATTTTTCAACAATAAGTGTATGGTAAATATTGGATATTAGATTAAGTTAAGTAATTAAAAAGTTAGCTAGAAATGTATCTGTAGTTTTTCGTATATGTACCAATATTTTAATTTAATATTATAATATAATCATAATTACAAGAACTGTTTCTCTAAACGTCAAGGTAACTCTTGCTAGACATTATCTGGTATAATTGTATTCATTTAGTATTGCCACTATTAGTTAGATTTAGTTAATCTACGGAGTCGATCACTCGTAGTGCTATAAACTGAAACGAAATCAATTTTAAAACAATGATTCCCTTGTTGTTTGCATATAAAACTAACAGTTTATTCCTTTTTACTGCTGACCAGAACCAGAATTAAATCATATTTGTCTAAATACTCAACTTCTAAATATGAATATATGAATATTAAACATCTGTTTTTCACCAGACGAATATCAGTTGAATTACACATTTGAATGTATGAAAAAGTGTGTCATTTAAATTATAATTTTAAGTTATTTAATAGTACGCTATTCTTATTTAAATCTTCATAGTTTTAATATCATCATTATAAGTTAATTATTGTTACTTGATCTTATACAATAAAAAAAAAAGAGTTAGATGAAAGACTAATGTTTTTATTTTTATTTTTTTTATCTTCTTTAATTATGTAATTTTTATAAGAAAAATGTAGAAATATCACATCAAAAAAAATATTTAATTATAGCACAAAATAATGTAATCTTTGGAAATAACTTCATTGTTATGTTACAAATATAATAATTACACGAGTATAATCTTAATTTATTGATCAATAATTTTTTAAATATTATAAATTAAAATAGAACTATCATTAAGTATTATACCATCAGTTCATCATTTTCAACCCATTTGCGTTCAGTAATAAAAATAGGCATCCTCCTCGAATACTTTCCACTGAAATGTATTCGAAAGAATAGCTCCAAATGAGATTAAGCACAGTTAAATAATACGCTTGTTCATTGCGAGATGGTGCGTTTTCTTTTTAGTAACCCGAGGTTACGACAATCTGATTAAAAATCAAACAATCAAACACGTTTGTTCTTTATTTAAGATTCGAAACTCATTTGAGCGAGATCGTCATAAAATTTCCCGAAGTACAATTTATATTATTTGCCCACTGTATCCTGAATTACCGAAGGTATACTATTAGGATGAACGGAATTGCATTTCTTTTCATAATTCATGATTATTTGAATTACAAAAAAAATATTAGACGAGTCACACACCGTCCACGGTAAATTTTCCACTTTTTACAGTTAAATAGTGATCGAAGCTTAAAAGAAGGCAAAGATACCTTACCACCCTATGCACCCCTATGCTAAATTATTCATATGAACTATTACCAACTAACTATCATTATATTTAATTGCACATTTTCCCATTTTCTATACAGAATTCTCAATTTATAGTTGTTTTGGTTTCCATTTACTTGGATGGTAGAAATGGAAATTAAACATCATATAAGTGCTACTCTGTATGCACTCATGTGTTGTAAAGGTTGAGATTATCATCAAATTTTGTTATTTGATATGTTTATTGATATAGCATAAAAAAATTAATCAATTTATTATCAATGAATGGAAAAAACGTCGAACTCAATTAAAAACAAGTGTTTATTTAATTAAAAATGTAAACATTTTTTGATAAAAAAAAATAGTTTTAATGAATTTATGTTCGTACATGTGTTGTCTAAATGAAAATTTAAAGATTTTTGATAAAAAAAATTGATTTATAATAAATTTATATTTCTGTGATAAAACCTTAATTAATAAAAAATTTAAAAATTTTTAATTAA
>JANSTX010053081.1:0-11502 GCA_027564355.1 Penthetria funebris | reverse complement strand
ACCTCCCATACAAACTTTTTACTCATTTTAGATTAAAATTGTTTGTATAATACATACAGACTTCAAATTTTACATATAACTGATATTATAATTAAAGGAATGTGTGGGAGTATAAGCTTAATCGGATTACTCGTTGAAGTACCTCCCGTGTATATTGCTCACGATAACTTGAGATTGC
The DNA here is from genome assembly GCA_027564355.1 of Penthetria funebris. Lineage (NCBI taxonomy): Eukaryota > Metazoa > Arthropoda > Insecta > Diptera > Pleciidae > Penthetria > Penthetria funebris. The sequence goes on along the minus strand of JANSTX010053081.1, from coordinate 11,324 downwards.
TTTGACATATCGCAATGAAATTGTGTACGCGTCATTTTTATCTCATTTGAGTGCGATAGTTCGATGGTGTGAAAAATTGGAGTACCCCTTCAACTACCTACCACATAAAGTTTTTACTCCTTTTATATTAAAATTGGGTGTATAATATCAAAGATTAATGTAATTATATTATATATAATTATATTGTTCTTTTATATTATATACGTGTAATTTTAGGCGACTAACAAAGTTTCAAGGGACTATTGTATTTGAGATCATTCGTGTATCGTCTAGGAATAATCGTTATTTTAATTGAACTATTATGAAAATGTTAACTTGGTCAGACAACTTCCTAGCGCACCTCCAACATATAACTTTTACTCCTTAGTGATTAAAATAAGTTATATGATTATAACATTCACTAATTTAAGCGAACATTCTACGTACGAGATATCAACTACTTTGCAATTCTCTTTAATGAATATTTATATATTATATTGTGATCCGTTAAACAATTTCCAGTGCCTACAATTATTGGCAACCGATTATACGTTTCTCTTGTTTATTTTTTTTTTGCAAATAATGATTTTGAACGTTTTTAATACTTCTGATATATTATGTTAAAATACCAAATTGTTCAATTTTGCATAATTTACTTTGATGCTATCCTGCCACATCCTGATAATCTAACTAAAGTATTCCTTTAGTACAAATTTGAGCAAATAATTTATATATTTAGAGTGTTAACGAATAATCGTCGTCATTTTTAATGGAAGTTGTATAATTTTTTGGTTAATTACCATAATAGTAGTCTACTCAAAGACAGGTTATTTATGAAAATTTAGCCAATATGAACTAAATTTCCTATGACTCCATTTAAATATAGCCATAGGATGACAAATTTTACAAACATTATCCACTATATTCCAGATTGGATAAATCGTATTTTTTACCTAACTTCCAAACATGTTGGGAAAAAATGTCAATATTGATGGAGTACAATTCCCATTTATGGACTGATACTCCAGCGACCACCCTTCATTTTCACGACAGAATTCAATAGTAGGCTACTCGACTTATTGATAATAGTTCACTAAGTCACTAACCAAATAGAGTTTATTTTATAGATATTTCCATCGTGATTGTTCTGCTAAAATTGCTAACATTATGTCTACACTCTGTCTACACTCTTCGGGTATTTTCTCTAAATACTAGCCTGTTTCAGTTTTCACACAAGGATTCTGTAGAACTACACTTTGGTCACACTGTCAGATTTAGCGTGAAATCATTCTTCCTGATGAAACAAAAAACATTCACGACTATTTTCGAAACAACTCACCCCTTACTATTCCATGAGCCGAGTTAAACCTATATAGAGTTATTTTGTGCGTATGAGCATTCAATGGTAAACAATCCCTGTTTTACTTAATTACTTTTTCAGGTACCTCCCTATATAAATATTTTACTCCTGACACAGACAATACTATAACTGTTAACATAGGTTATTTCCAGTATATTTGCAAGATCGTCTAAAACCTTGTGAGAATGCTCCTTCTGGCACTTACTTCCATATACTTTTGTTTAAACTTTTTATGTGTAACTTTAAATCCTGCAAATGTAATTTATAGTATCTAAGATATTATCAACATTTCAACGACTGTACTAATAGGCAAAAAGCAGTGTTCTTAAATATTATAGATATAAATGTCTTTGGTTTTTTTGTTGGTGGAAAAAACTTAAGGAATTCATAGAGTTTATGGCTATTCTTACCATGCGTTGGTTAGAAAATACTTTTTTTCATTAGGTTGTTAAATTATGTTATTAATATATTTGTGGTTTTATGAAGTAAAATTCTAAATTTATTTAAATTGTATCATCATCTTTATCTTAACCTTTACGCCTTATGGGTGTATAGGGTAGCAATACGATGATAATTTGTCTTGTAGATGTCTTATTATTTGTCCACACATAATTCTATAATAATACTCGTAATGTACTGTGATAGTGTTTCCAGTGGTTTCGCAATAAAGTACATATAAGTTGAGCAACTCCAGAATGTTTGTCTGTGACACCATTCACACACCATCCAAATAAATAGCCATTATATAATTATTAGTACTGGTAAAGATGGACTATATTAAACAGTGTACGGTCTCATGAAACCTGAATTGATGATGATAGTAATAATGACAATTCTTTTAAATCCCACAATTCAAGTACATTAACTCTGTGAAGGCTACATAAATGTGTACTACTAACATTCTATGAATGTATGATTAAGTTAATTGAATTTTTTTGTCTAATAATTCTTTTAAAAAAAAGGTTATTTTACAAATCATCAGTTGTACACTTTCAGTCCAATATTCTCATAAATTTTCTTTAATGAAATGTGGAAAAATGCATAATGAAAGAAAATTCTCAATGTTTAAGACAAATTCAAGATTATTGTAATATTCTAACTATATTTTATAAATAGTTATGTGTACAAGAGTGTACATAAATTGTTTATAAATTTGCGAAAATGCCAAAAAAAAAACACACGAACAAAAAGGAAAAGAAAAATGTAATTGTTAGAAAATATAAAAAATTTGTGTTTGTTTTGATGTTGGAAATTTAACACCCGTAATTTGTAAAATTATTCAAATCATTTATGTCAACAGTAAATGTGTCACTCGTCTCGTCAAGTCAGATAAAACACTTTTGGAACATAAAATGATGTTGAATATATTTGTAGCTTAAATTCTTGAAATGACAAATTACGCACATATATTTCTTATTTCACTGATAATGAATATTTTATTACTTATATTAGATGGACAGTAATGGTAATATACTAGATCTTAAAACAGACGGCCTCCATTAATTCAGCCACAATCGTATCTAGAACCCTTCCTTCGAATATACTTCTTTTCGAGTTTCAAGTTTGATATCAATTTTGAAGTGAATGCTGTTATGTAGAAGTTCAGAAGGTCAGTATAACCATTTAGGAGAGTACATGTTAATTTCTGGCTTGTGATACAGGCGGTAAAATGAAACTAACATAAAAAAAATTAAAAATATCACATGAAATATTTTTAATTTTTTTTATGTTAGTCTACGAAGTGGAGATTATATGTTAAAATTATAAAATAATTTTTTATTGCTCATAAGGATTGAGGGGGGGGGGAGGAGTTGGTACTAAGGGTTTTGTAAACATTTCATTTAAATGTCTCAGTAAAATTAAGGAAACAGTTACTCGGAAAGATGGTTCCACGTGTCTCGAAATTAAATCGTGTGACTAATTGAATTAAGTCAAGGAAATTAAGGGTGGTCACTGGACTCCTAACCTATATATGTGAGTAATGCTTAATTAGTGGCCTTTTATTGGGTCATCAAATCATAGCTATATTATTTTAATTTCAAATAAAATCAAAACGTTAAAAGAAATCAATGTGATTTTTTTATCTTGAATATCAGTTTATTATTTAAAAATGCTATTATGTAAATCACTGCATCTGGATTTTTTTTAAAATTTGATTCTGGACTAATCAATTTTTCGTCAGTTTTCTATATAAATCTGCACGTATGGTATGATACATTTATGGTATGTTGAAACCACACTGGTCGGCCAATTCGAAATCATCTAATTCATGCCAGAATAAATCAGGAATCGAATTTCTGTAGCGATCTCTATTATCATTTTATTTTTCGAAAAAATGTGGTTTGTGGTCCTCAAGACCAACTGGTAATTTTTTGTGAATGTAAAGATGTTTCAAGAACAGTTTTTGGGTTTATTTACGAAATCATTTAACCTAAAATTAACTTAATTTGCTAAAGTTTATTTTATCATGAAATAATGTATTTGTATCAATTTGCTCTATAGCCCAATCTGTGCTTTAAATGATCATTTGGCAAACAATAGTGAACATAATTGTGAATTTTGGTGAGAATTAGAGAAAAATATGTTTAAATGTTTTACTATAATTTAATGCTTTATATATAATATATTTTTCGAATGAAAACACTTCTTACAATAATGTAGCAAACCAAGACTTTGGCCGCGTTTTTGGCCACAGACAAGATGGTATCATTCCATTGAATATTGGAATTAATGTGCGTTCTGAGAGAATCTAATCCCGATAAGTTGCGCAGTAAACCATCACATTGTATGCCTGGATCTAGAGTGTGTGGTACATCTGCATCTTACTCGCCATGTATATGTAGCGAAGTTACTATGCCACAGAAGCTGCACATTTTCACAAAACTATGGTTCGAATCAAGTTCAGTTGCCTTGTTAATATTGATTGTTTTTTTTTTTAAATTCTGTAAATAAACCTCAAATATATAAAAGCCCATTCATATCTGTTTGAGGGGTATTTATGTGCCAGTTCACCAATCCGGAAACATTCCCCCCATTTAATAGTATTATAAAAAAAATTTATAAGTCATTCCAATCAGCCTTATGAAATTCCATAGTCTCCTTCTCCTCATTGACATACAAATAATGGAAGATTGTAGAAAAGAATATGGAAGTGGCTGCTGATACGGAACCCTATATTATGCCAAATAAAACTGGAAGTATATGCGATAAATGGTTGCCTGCTAGAACCATAAGCGATCTGATTGTAAGATATTATTGAATCATATATACTAGATAATTATGAAAACCGTGAACAAATTTCATTTCATTAAGTCGACCATTTGTCCATACTATATGAAATGCTTTCTCACAATCAAGTGTGATAGCAATTATAAGTTTGCGAATGCAGATGTATATTTATTACTATGTCCATAGTATACTAGAATAAACTTTTCTAAACTCCATTTGTGAGTCAAACAGAATGTTTTTAGTTTCTATAAATTTAATAATATTGTTACACAACTATGTGCACGATACTAAGAATTATATTCCACCACGATTATATCTTATACAAATTATCTGCACCACGCCATCTACTTATCAATATTCAAAGAAAATTAAATATCGAAAATAATGAATAACAATCTTGGGAAAACCCTACAAGTGACTGAAAATGATATAGACATTTGTGAAAACAACTATTGGGAAAATACCAGAATATTCTCGATACAGATTACTCTACTATATAAGCGGCGGCGTTACAGCTATCAAATTATTATTGTATAGTTTCAATAAAGAATCAACACTACGAGAAAATAAGATTCAAATAAATTTGTAAACTAAAACAATAATTTGTAACGTTATTTGTATCGTTGAATAAATTAAGTTTTTATTATACTTTGTAATAAACTATAGCTTTTTCGTTAACAGCTTGGCCAGGCCTATTTCTAAAGAAGAGTCATTAAATAAATAGAACAACAGCAGTTTTTTTAACAATATTTTTCGTACTGAATTTTTAAAATAATTTTAACTATAGTTATTTAGAAATTGATATAACTATTACAGTTTTCCAGGACTCTAGAAAATATGAATTATTAAATGTTACTATATTGTATAATCATGGAGTTTACTGTGTAACACTGAGATATCATTAGTGACCAGCTGGTTCAATTGACTGGTGAATTGTGTACCCATTTGATCATGTTCTTATGTGTGTTTGTAATTGTTGGCAAATTTATTAGCGACATAATTAGGTATTTGTAATAAAAGTGTTATAATTGAGAGCAGAGTATAAATTGATTGATGTTTTAATAATATTGATCTTGCTACTAGTTAAATTTTAAATGTTTTTCTAAACATTGTGATTAATGGGATGGGTTTTTAGTGACCGTAATATAATAATTTAATTGATAATCAGCTATATAATTTAAAGCACGAGGCATAATGTGTTGAACTCTGGTTTCGAACTAATATCATATGAATTCTACTGTAGCTCGAGTGATTTAAATTTAATCCGAATTGTTGCTTGAAATTCAATATACATTAATATAATTCCATATTATTCAACATTATTTCTAAAAAAAGATTTTGATTAATTTTAATGTTGGTCTTCCAGTTTTTCCTCAAAGAACAATTTGATTTTTATTCTTTATATTGTGAAGCCAATTTGGGATCTACGAGTATGCCGACATGTATAATAATTGACGTCTAAAATTGTTCTTTAATTTATTGATATATACAATTCTCTAAGGCAGCGGCGTTAGGTTATGTACGTTTATATTAAAAGAATGGGCATCATTCAAAATTCAGTGTACAGATATATATTTTGAAGTATATCAAATGGTAGATCAATGTTCTCATTTGATCTGTAATAAAAGTGGGATTATTGAGAGCAGAATTTTAATTGATTGATGTGTCCATCAATCTTGATAATATTTTTTGTAAATATTGTGAATCATTTGTCCTGGACATTGACGTTAAAAGACATCCAGGCCGTGATTGGATAGTCTCCAGGAGAATATGTGGCTAACATATTGTTGTTGTGTCTGTAGATAGAATAAACGATCAGAAAATGCCTTTAAAGATATTATTAGACAATCAACCAACCATGAATATTATTTCTGTATATGCTCCACAAAATGGATCCGATGAATTCACAAAGATGGAATTTTGGGAACATCTGGTATCAGTTTTACAAGGTCTTCCATTAACTGAAACCAGGCTGATTATGGGTGATCTAAATGGACATACTGGCAAGAAAAATCTAAATTTTAATGTTTGTCATGGTGGCTATGGTTTGCAATGGCATATAATTTGGCCATGGTAAACACTTACTTTGCGAAAAAGGAGGAACACATAATAACGTACAAAAGTAGTAGTAACTCATCACAAATTGATTTTAACACATGTGATAGACTAAATTTGAAATATTTTAAAGACTCCAAGCTGATACCTGGTGAGCCTCTTACTTCACAGCACAGAAATCGTAGCAAAAATCGTTCTTAAAGAAACATTTAAAAACAAACGGCGGAACAACATTGAAAAACAAAGTGGTTTAACTTACATGTGGGAAATGACCGTCTTATAACAACGCTTTTTATATACTTAAGTCACAATTTTCAAGATGATCGGGAGCCAGAGGTTATGTGGCATGACTTTGAAATGCTTTGCAAAGAGAAGTCCAAAACAATACCTTGGTATGTCAATCGGTTCTTTGCATATTGGCCAAGAAACTTGGTGGTGTGATACCGACGAGGTACAGAAAAATAATCACGAGAAAGAAAACATCATACAAAACTTGACAAAGAACTCGCTTCAGTGACGGTATAGAAATGTATAAAATAGCAAAACGAGAAACACGAAGGGCGGTAGCTATTGCCAATCTAGAGTCACGAATCATCTATATGAGCGTCTTGAGTCTGGCGATCAAAACGAGATATACAAAATTGCACAAAGAAATGCCTACAGGGCAAGGACATAGATTCCATTAAATCCATAAAGGTTGAGAGTAGAAATGTTCTCATTGCTGATAGAGAAGTAAACAATAGGTTGAAGCAATACTTCAATCAACTTTTGAATGAAGAACATCCTCTTGAGAAAGCATTTGATAGAGTACCAAGAGATCTCGTTTGGCAGGCATTAAGATGTCAAACTGTTCCTGAACTATATATCTCTACTATCAAAGATATGTATATGAATGCTAGCATTAGAATCCGATTGTGGAACATCTACCTCTTTCAATGTAAACATTGGAATGTATCAGGATTCTGCATTAAGCCCATTAATCTTTATGGCTATTATGCAATTTCGGTCTTTTGACTACCCAACAAGGCACGATCATATTGACCGGTCATCCAATTTCCGTTACTGAAAAGTTCAAATATTTATACTTATCACAACATGCGGTACAATCGTTGATGATATTCAACATCGAATAAAGTGCGGTTGGATCAAGTGGAGATCAGTATCTGGAGTTTTATGTGATCGAAAAATGCCACCAAAAATAAAGGTGTATGAAACTGTTGTTCGACCAGCAATGACTTACGGTTCTGAATGTTGGACTGTAAAAAAAGAGAAATTAATACTAGTTTCACTGTTCTGATATATATTTTGAAGTATATTAAATGCTTGGTCAATATGATAGAGAATTGTATTGATAATGTTATCGATAGTCACGCTAAAATCTTTCCAATTAATTACTTATAGTGAGATGTTTTATTGAATCGCATTGATATGTTCAAGTTTCTTCTCCAAATTTTAAGAATGACCGCACACTGTGATCCGATTCAATATTTAATTATTCTATATTCGGCATTAACGATTCAAGGGTGTATCCTAGAGTTGAGAGAACTGAGTTGAGTTAGTGATCTACCACTTGCATTTTTATTTGAATGTTTCCATAATGAATATTTTACATTGAAATCGCCACCAAATACAAGCCTGACAATTAACTTGTTATAAATAAATGTTGGTATTCTTCAATAGCTCTATACGGTGCCATTATAAATGGTATAATAATTCAAACTGAATTTTAAGTAATCTACTAAAGGCATTTTTGTACAACATTTCTACAAAGTGTAAACATTTTGAGAATGAATGTTCGAAAATTTCGAATTTCAATGAAAAATGTTCAAATTTTTGTTCATATTTTAAATAATCCTATTTGAATTTAAATTATGGGCACATTCTTTAAGTCTTACTTCATATAAATATTATTTAGTCTCACGCCACTAAGTATCTGATAGATATGAGTACTAACAAAGTATGATAGTACATGTGTATTTATTTATTAATTTTTTTTATTTATTTAAGTAATGTTTTTAAAAACTGACTTTATTTTTCGTTTTCATTTTGAAATATAAAAAGAAATGTATAAATGTTTTCTTATTAAGAATGAAAAATTTATATAAGCTTAGCTAGAACGAAAATATGAAATATATTTTGGGTAATTTATCAAACATATTTTTTCTCAGTGAATTTTAATAAATGATTGTGATTTATATTAACTAAAAAATAAATTGCTTTTATTTATAAATATTAGGTAAATTATATGCATATTTACTGATGTTTATTTAAATATAAATAAAATTTCTGTAGGGTGTTATAACATAAATAAATATATGACCGTAAATGAATTCACTGGTTACAGCTGTCCAAATTTCTTCAAAGATGTACTGATTATAGTACTTAGTCATTTGTTTTTAATAAAAAAAAATATACATTTTTTTAAAGGAATATATACAAATGGTGATATTATCACCATCCATATATTTCTTTAGCATACAATCTCTGTACTTCATCACACATTTTACAGGTCGACCACTTATACTCTGTAAATTCCGGAAAAGAGCAAATTTTATGATATCAAAGACCCACGGATTTGCATTTTAATATTTAAGTCTTTCGCCTCTAGCTAAAATATTTGTAATATGTCCGCATGTTGTTATTGACAATTGATGATTGTCATCTTCCAAGTCTCATTAGCATACAATAGTACCGATTAACAAATTCATTTTAAAATATGCTATTAAAGTATTTTTAAGCCACTTCATCTATTTGTATGACCACAAGTTATCAACGAATTGATGTTGATTTCTCCTGCTCTAAAAACACAAATCTTTAGACTAATATATGTACAACCATTCACATTAATTCAATATCAACCATCATTGAAAAAGTTAAATTTTCAATACCAGGAATACATAACTTTATGACGGTATTTTCTATGAATATTGAGTAAAAGACAGGTTGGTCATAGTGGGAGAGAAATTAGTATTGCTTGTTTGACATATTCATGTACACTAAGTCTAAATTTCTGACCGTCGACAATATATTTTTTCCATCGACTCTATATGTGTAACTATGCATGAAAAACTTTAATTTTGTCTAATTAATAACTGTACGTGCTTAAAATTATGGTCTCCTAATACAAATCTTTAAAATTAAGAGAATAAGTATTGTTTTTAACAAATTCTAAATACTTGCAAGAATACATAACTTTATGGATGGTATTTCAAAATAATGTTAAAGACAGGTATATATTTGGAAAAAAACATAAACGACCCTGTAAAATGATCTTAAACGCTACTTATTCCAATTTTGCCAATTTTGTCGTAGTTGCAGCAGAACTAGTCTTGCTTTATTTACTCAAGTCAAGGAAAATATAATCTTTTTTAAAATTCTTATCTATGAAAATAGAGTTAAAGATTGGAAAAAAAAGTGAGTCTGTAAAATGGTCTCAAACGCTCAAGGAATATATACTATACAGGTTTGGTGCTATCGGTATGAAAATGTTCGGAGCAAGTTTTTTTTGACAACAGTGAAATACAGGCAAAACTATAAAATTATATGTTGCAGTTCTTTTCAAATAGTTTTCACCAAGAGCTAACCGTTTACGATGAAAAAATGTATCCTTCAGAGGGAGGGAGGGGGTTGGTTAATCTTTTTTGGTAGACAATCAGTATTGAATTCAGAAAGAAGAAGAAAAATATTGTTACAAGTGTTAGTACGGCCCTGTTTTACATTTAGAAAATTTAGTACTCATTCGACTAGAAAAATATATAAGGTGCTTGAATAAACTGGTAGTTTCAAAGTTCAAAAGCTAAAAAAAAGCTAATATAAATAGGGGCTGTATGAGTAGAAGAAGTTAGTTGAAAATAAAGCTAAATCAAATACACATCGAGATATTGAAATAAGTGAAGTATAAGTTAATAGAAAATAAAAACATTTTGTATAGTAAAATTGTATTGTATTTTCCAATAGAATTTAGATATAGACTTTACTTTAACCGCTCGGCCAAGGCTATTTATCAGAGAATCAATGTTATATATAACAAATAACAACCTCCCAAAACACACTTTTACAATAATATGCCGAATATGTGTGAAGAACATCTATAGGGTTCTGTCAAAATTATACCTCTCTTTTCGTCCGTCTCCTCCGTGTTATACAAAAATGACAAATGACATATAGATAATATTATATAAAACCCTTATTTGTATATTATATAGAAAACTAAAGTAAATAAAAGTCTTAACATTTTTCCATAGTTCCTAAGGGATAAAATTCATACATGCTTATCTTGTAAATATGTAGGATATTCGTGAAGAACCCGTGTCAAAATTATATTTTAAAAGATTACAAAAAATAAAATCCTCGAAAAAAAGTACATCTTTTTCGTCCTTCTCATCTTTTCTAAGTAGGTTGGTTGGTTGGTTAGCAGTGGCGGATCCGATTAAGCCTTCGAAGCATCCCAATTAGCACGTAGGTGCCGTTTTGTTACCACACCCGGTTGATACTTACAGATATGCACATTAAATCCATTTCGTGTCTTGTAGAAAGCCACCATCTCTTGGCCTTATAGTTGCAATTTCCGATAGATTAGGTAGTATATGCCTACCCTGCAGCCTATATCTCTGCTGAGAAAGTGATGGGCATTTGCATAGAAGGTGTTCTGTAGTTTCCCTTTCATCTACATCGCCGCAACTGCGACAAAAAGAATTGAAAG
>JANSTX010053070.1:0-11502 GCA_027564355.1 Penthetria funebris | reverse complement strand
ATTGATGTATTCACTGAAATTTGGAAGATACCGAACTTCCAATCCGTTCCTAAAATCGTTCTAAACTGACCCTTATAATTATTAATTATAATTTAATTAATAATCGTCAATAAGACTTTCATTTCAGAAGGTCAACTAGACAAATTATCAGTTTACGTAACCGAAATCTGGAGTAGAAATTATTCACATATTTCACAATGCTATTTTTCTTGCTTTATTATATTTCTCAGGTATTTGATCGATTGTAGCATCGAGTTTCATTGCTTTCAAAATAATTTAAAAGTATGCGGATCTCTGATTTTTTAAAGGTGCACCCAATCCGATTTACACTGTATAACGTGACTGTCAACCTTTTCACATTAGATGCGAGTGTACCTCAGGATTTGGTTACATTTTTTACTCTCTTATAAATCTTTATTGATGATCAACAACATTGAATCTAATTTATGTCACTCTTCGTCACTCTTATTTCATCGTTAAAAGACCTTTAGGGGCATCAATTAATATTTGTCACTCGGTCACTCGTCAGTGGATCGAAACACCAAAAGATACTCTGTAGCTTCTCATGCCAACCCACTTCCCCGACTGCACATATAGTGTAATCGATGCTACCAACGTAGTTACAGAGGAAGTGAGTACTTCCAATGACTGGGAGAATGATCTGTTTACGCCAGAGAGGATTTGTAGGGCCTTAAGTAGCTTCTTGCCCTACAAATCCGCATGAGTCGACGGTATCTTTCCAGCCATGCTACAGGAAACTAAAGAGATTTCGATTCCAATGATGAACTTTTTCTTTAGAGCCTGTGTTCGTCTGAACCACGTGCCACTAGCCTGGAGGCGCGGCAAAGCAATTTTTATTCCGAAGGCGGGCAGAACGAGACAAGAGATGGCAAAGGATTTTAGGCCTATCAGTTTAACTTCTTTTGTTCTCAAAACCCTAAAACGCCTTATCGATAACAATATCCGTAGATTACTGGAAAGAACTCCAATATCTAAGTCTCAACACGCGTATTGTGGGGGTAAATCCACGGAGACGGCACTTAGATATAGAGGGAGCGTTTAACAACGAAAAGGTGGAATCTCTCAAAGATGCGCTCTTTCGCTTTGGTGTGGAGCCAAAGATTAGGAGCTGGATAGCATCCATGTTAACAACAAGAATAGTGCAAGCCGAACTTGGAGATCCTAAAGAAGTTGGAAAGAGCTGGCATTAGAGTGCTAGCGTACGCTGACGATCTAGTGGTTCTGACCCCGGGCATATGCCCTTCTCGACGATCAGCAGTATCGTGGGCTTTGCGATTAAAATGATAGAACGTTGGTCCGGGGAATGTGGACTCAACGTCAACCCTGTGAAGACAGAGTTAATACTGTTTACCAAGAAAATAAAAATTCCAAGTTTTAGGCTCCCAAAGATGAGTGGTTCAACTCTAGTAATCTCGCAGAGGGCTAATTATCTTGGAGTAATATTGGATCCCAAACTGAATTGGGCGTCCAATGTACAGGAAAGGAGTAAAAGGGCATGATCGGCATTTTACGTCTGTAGCAGAATGTTTGGCAAAACATGGGGACTTCGACCCAATCTGGTACATTGGTTGTTCACAGCAGTAATACGACCCATCCTAATGTACGGTGTACTGGTCTGGTAGCCGGCCTTAGGCAGAGGCTGCAACAGAACAAAAATGGAGCAGGTGCAGAGATGCGCTAAGAGAGGTATTACGGGGGCGCTAAGAACGGTGCTCACGAAGTTTCTCAACGCTTTTCTGTGTCTGCTCCCCGTGCACTGCTACCCCAAATTGACAGCCTCACGTAGTGCCGTAAGACTGAGAGTATTGCTTTTCAAGAAAGGCCGTATGGGCATGGTAACATACTTTGCCTCTTACCTCATAAAATTATTGCACATGGTATAGACTATTCGGCGCCAAAGTTTTAACCTAACATAGGATGCCATCATGTTCACAGACGGTTCCAATATGGAAGCCGTGGTTGGAGCTGAGGTTTCCTCAGACACTCTTAGCGTGGCAGAATCCTTTAGGCTACCAAACAATTCAAGCGTATTCTAAGAGGAAATGTTTGCAGTCTAGAAGGCATGGGCCTTCTTGTTGTCTGCTTCGAATCCCGTACAACGAGTGGCGATAGCCACTGATAGTATGGCCACCACTATTTCGTCGCTTACCTCGTCGGTCTTCAAATCAAAACTGGTCGAGAAGTGCTTCCTGCTATTAATGGAGGCAAGTAACGCGGTCGAAATTACACTGCTATGGGTTCCTGGCCACAGGGACATTGCAGGTAATGAGAGGGCCGACGAACTGGCCAGGCAGGGCTCGGGTCTTGATATATCACTGGCGGAGTTGCTCCGCCACTCAGCAAACTAAACAAACAAACTGGTTTATACTATATGAGACTGGCCAATGCTAGGTGGAAAGGGCTACCTACATGCAGATTATCAAAGATTACTTGGCCCGAGTTTGGGCGAAGTAAAACGGAAGAACTCCTACGATTATCACGTCGAGATGTGGCAAGGTCCGTGACAGTGCTCACAGGACATTGGCCTTTCGGGAACCTTGCGTCAATATTGGGTATCCCTTTCGGTGATGAAGATGAAAGGGAAACTACTGAACACCTTCTATGCAAATGCCCAACACTTTCTCAGCAGATATATAAGATGCTGGGTAGGCAAATACTACCTAATATATCGGATATTGCTACTATAGGGCCAAGAGATCTGGTGGCTTTCCTAAACGCCACGAGATGGATTTAATGTTCATATCTGCAAAAATCAACCGGGTTTCCTCGAGTTTGTTGTATCAAAACGGAACCTATGTGCTAATTGGGATCCATCGAAGGCTTAGTCGGATCCGCCACTGCTAACCAACCAACCAACCAACTTAGCTAGTTATTTGCTTCCAAATAGTACTGCTTAACGCATAAGTGCTAAAATTCACGACAATAATTAATAACTGCAATGCCGTAGATCAACAGGATATGAGTTAAAAAAATATGATTAACAAATTGATGCGCCCCAAAGCACAGTTGTAGCACAATATCTAGAAAATTAAATCCTAAAAAATTCAAGAAAAGAGTATTAAAGAGTAAATCGTCCTGCAAGCAATGCAATACGTCAATTGAATTTCTAATCCGAAATAAGTGTTGGCAAATATAACGATTAATTGGGTAACATAACGATCTCCTAAACAGGTAATTAGTTCAAGTTGCACAGAGTTGAGTTGATCGAAGGCCGGTTACAACATAACTTATAAAATCTGCTTTAAGTATTGCTCTAAAAAATAACTTAATTCAGTGTGGCGTAGAACCATCTTCCTGAACAGCGTAAACCAATTTTTTGTTAAAATTGTTGATAACCGGATATCCGATGGACAAAACAATGTTTCAAGTCTGGTACTGTTGAACAGTAAATTGAATGGCAAAAACCATATATTTTCAAAGCCTAAAATTGTTTATTTTTAAAACGAACAACTATTTATCGATATTATTGATGGCCACGAAATCTGGAAGGTGAGAAATAAAATATTTTGTCCAAATAAAAATGAGAATTTCTGGAAAAATACATGCTAAAATCATGGTTTGCTAATCATCTGAAAACGTTCCTATTATCTAATCTGATTGTGTTTATCAAATGATAACAATTAGTGATAATTGTTAGAAATATATTTTATGATAATGATAATATAAGTGAAAAAGGTAGAACCCAGGGTTGAACATATAGGAAAAATTGTGTGTATTATAAAAATTAAAACTATTTTGCTTTTTAACAAATAAAACAACTGCGCCATAAGGCAAACAAACAATAAATTTGAATAAAAGTTTATTGACATAATAAATATATTCATAAATCGAATACTTTTCATATTGACAGATATTTATGAAACTGGTAATATCATAAATTTAATATTACAAAAAAAAAAAGGATAAAAAAAAATATATTTAATTAAATTCAAAAATTTTAATATTTTAGGCGTTCAAATTTAATTGGTAAGTGCAGGTGAATTTAACGATAGCGTAAGTACATTGCTGTTTTCACACCAAAATACAAAATTATGATTATATCATAATTTTCCAATATAAGATCAGATTTACTGATCACATTATTGTAATATAATGAAAATAGGGCAATGATTCCTATTTAAAAAAAAAAAAAAAAAAAACATTTAGCATCTACAAATTGTCCTCTTCAAAATATATTGCAATTGACTGTCACTTAAATGCAAAAATGCAAATTGACAAAATGTACAATTGCAATGACATCGTTACTTTTATTTGATTCTAAAGAACATCAGACTTCAATGAAAAACTTTTTCCTTTTTTTTTTTTTATTTTGAAAGAATTCTCAAGCTTAATGATAAATATTATATGTCCTATTTAAATAGTGCTTTACATTTTTCTTTGCTTTGCTTATTTTTTCCTTTTTGTTTCTCTCCTTAAAATGCATCTTTTTTTTTTTTTTTTTTTTGTTTTCCATAAGAAGTGAATATTGCATATTTTATAAAGGAATATATTATTATACGAGTACATTTATGTCGTCCTATACTGAATATGTTTTTAGTTTTATTGTATAAGGATTTAAATTATGTACCACAGTAGGTATATATATTATTATATTGTATATGTTTGGTGCATTATGCATGGATGGTTTTAGTGAGAAGAGTGCATTATTCTGTATAGGAGGGAAAAAAAAAAAACTTAAAAAAGGTTTTAAAATTATATACGATTTCAACATGTAGTTTGAAAAAGAAAAAAAAAAATTTAGGGTTTCCATATTATATGTGCACAAAATTTAAATTCTATAAATGTGCATACAGTCGACAATTTACTTGTACACGTTGCTTTTAAAATACTTAATGAAATTTTGAATTGCAGAAAATGTTTGATGTCCAACAAGCCATGATTATGTGAGATAAATAATATGGAAACCTCTTTTCTGTGTGTTTTTACTTTATGTTATTTATCTTACCCATATAAAGGTTATAAAGTTTTTAAATTTATCATATGTCTATACTTTACATCCAATGACA
This sequence comes from Penthetria funebris, assembly GCA_027564355.1. Lineage (NCBI taxonomy): Eukaryota > Metazoa > Arthropoda > Insecta > Diptera > Pleciidae > Penthetria > Penthetria funebris. The sequence continues at coordinate 6,475 of JANSTX010053070.1, read as the reverse complement.
TTTGCAATTCGAATGAAAATTTGAATAATAATTGGAGTAGAAATCATAATTAAAATGATGTTGTGGAAAATACAGTGGTAAATTGTGCATGATGAATTTAACTACATCTCTGATCAACTAAGTATACGGTGGTTAAATGCATTATAAACTCTTTGGTTTATAGTCGAAATTTAGTCAAGACTAAATAAATCTTATCGTAATGAAAGTTTAAAGCTTACCACCCCCGCACATATACTACTAAAATAATGATTAAAAAGAAAATTTAAATTAAATTTCCCTATAACACAGTGACCACTCATGTATACAAACATTATTATAAGACATGCAAAAAAATTGTTAGTGAGAATTATTAATAATCATCTATGAATGCATAAAATTTATTTAATGCTAAATTATCCGAAGTCTTGATGTTATCTTAGAATCTGAAATGGATGAGCACGGTATGTGGGAGACATGAACAAAACTAATGAGTTTTCGCGAGTATGTACAACAATATCAATTTTGTATTAGTAATACAATATTAAAACAACTGGTCATCAAAATCAATGTAGAAAATCGGGTGAAATTTCTATAATTTGAGATCAGTTGCTGCTTTATGGCACATTATTTATATTTGGCATAATATTTTCTTACATTGATAATATAATTGTCTATATTATCTACCAATTATCGACATTATCAACATATTGACAGTCAATGTCTACATTATTAAAATATTGTCTGCACAAGGATTTAGATAATTCCAAATAATGTGTAAAATTAAGCCATCCATAATCAATTATCATTAGTAGTTTCTGTAATCGACTCTTGTCCGAGCAAAATATCTACCAGGTAAGCATAATTGTGATATACGAATATGTGTGCGTGTGTTCAAAAAATGTCTCGTCTTTTCTAAAAAATCCATTCCTTGTACAATATTAAGAATTTACAAATTTAAATAAAAAAAAATGCATTTCTACTTTCTAACAAAATATCTCAAAATCATCAGAAGTGTAACACAGACAATAAACTACAACTAATAAAACATATTTCAAAATTAAGGCACCTACCAGGCAAGCATATACAATTAGAAAGTAATAAAATCGATAATTTTCAATGTTTACTCGGCCAAAATATTTGAAAATCATCAAATGTGTAACAGGCGAACAGGAACATTGAAATTATCTTACAATTAATTATTTTACATAAAAAAAATAGTAAACATTTTTATTTGTAATTTAAAGTCTTTCTTGAAATTCAGAAACATAGAAATCAATATTTTCATAAGCAACCACACGTGTTCCAACTCGTTTTACAGTGCGTCAACGATAAGATGTAGAATAATTAATATGACTGCCATAAGTTAGAGAAATTCCAATATTTCGAAAATTGTTCGACAAAAGAAGAACTTTTTGATATAAAATAATGTCAGATCACTTATACAAGCTGCACAATAATTATACAGAAAACTAATTTGAAAATGATAGTCAAATTACACGTACGCACAAATTGCAAATATTATATAATGATAAATATCATATCAAATTGTTTATTGATAATATTTGACGTTTATCATCTTTATCACAAAACCTCAAGTTTTCAATAAAAGGAGCCGTAGACGCATCTCAATTACTTTAATTGTTATTTTATTACATCCCAATATTAATTTTTTGAATGGAATCAACTGGTATAATATAGAGAACTTGATCGACAATAAGTAATGTCAAGGTTAAATTGTCATTAAAAGCTGGTGCTAGAGATGATTTTGACTAAAAATCGTAAAAAGTGACAAATAGTTGTTAAAAGCACTTATTCCCAAGTTGAGCGAATCAATGGAATCGGAAGAATTTGACATATATAATTACTGTTTTAGTATTGCGATTTAATGGTTTTTCTCAATCACGTGTAATATTTAAGTATCGACCTCAGTGATAAGGATTCTATCTTTGAGAAGCGATTCGATTTGATCAGGACCTTGATACAAGAAAATTATAGTTTATGATGTTGTTATGATGCCTATATTGAATATACAAAATTTTAAGCTTTTGCAGTCATTGATACTGATTTCCAAAGACTTCATAATATAATATTCATATTTGCGCTAAAGAAAATTTAACTTGCTTACAACACTCGTCATTAAAATGACATAATGCCTTACACCTTAAAAATAGCATTATGGAACGCCAATGGTCTAACAAACCATGAGAAATACAAACATTCATCACATAACAAAACATCGATATTCTGCTGATATCAGAAACCCACTTTACCAACAGAAGTTATATGAAAATAAATAAATATAATATATACGATACCAAACATACAGATGGAACTGGCCATGGTGGTTCTGCTATCATCATTAGAAATTCAATAAAACATCATGAACTTCAAAAACACAATTCAGATTATCTACAAGCAACAAGTGTATCAATAGAAGATTGGAACGGACCAATAACAATTACTGTATTATATTGTCCGCCAAAATATAGCATAACAAAAAGGCAATGGATAAAATTCTACAAATCACTCGCCAACAGATTCTTGGCTGGTGGTGACAACAACGCTAAACATCCTCACTGGGGATCAAGAGTAGAAACCTTCAATGGCAAACAATTACTATTTGCAATACAAGAAATGAAACTCGGACACAAATCAACTGGACAACCTACATACTGGTCCACAGTACGCTAATTGATAATACTATTACATGTAATATTCCACTGAAAAGTGCTGATGACATCAGTGATGCAATAGAAAAACTCAACGAGACAATAATCATGGCTGCAAAAGAAGCAACACAGATACAAGAACATCAAAAACAACAACAACATTGTCCAATAAAAGTTAAAGAAAAGATAGGGGCAAAAACAAAGCTACGAAAACGATGGCAGTTAACTAGATCGCGAATACACAAAGCAAAACTGAACAAGGCAACAAAAGAAATAAAATTATTGCTGGAAAACATTAAGAACGCCTCTATACAGGAATATCTCCTTAACTTAGACAACACTCGTGATATAGATCATTGTGGAGGGCAACTAGACAACTAAAACGCCCACAACAACGTATACCACCAATAAAAATAACAAATGGAACATGGGCAAACAGCGACAAAGAAAAAGCATCAACTTTTGCGGACCATCTTCAAAACACATTTATGTCATATCAACAAGAAATCAACGATAGTGAAAACAACGAAATAATCAGCTTACAATCGCCACTACAAATGAATCTTCCCATCATAAACTTCTCAATACGTGAAGTAAAAAGAACAATATTCAGGGAAATCAACCCAAAGAAAGTACCGGTATATAATGGAATTGGAGGTAAACTTCTAATGGAAATAACAGAAAAAGGTATAAGATATATAATACTTTTATTTTATGCCATACTAACAACGGGTCATTTTCCCAAGCAATGGAAAAATGCTCAAATAATAATGATACCAAAATCAGGTAAAGATCCTAATCTGGTACAGTTGTATAGACCAATAAGTTTACTTCTAATACTATCTAAGGTATTCGAGAAACTAGTCACCAAAAGATTGAAACCAGTAATCGTACAAAAAAATGTAATACCTAATCATCAATTTGGCTTTAGAGAACAACATGGAACAACGGAATAAGTACACAGAGTAGTCAACAAAGTCAACAAAGATCTAGAAAACAACACAAACTGTTCAGCAGCATTCTTAGATATTGCCCAGGCTTTTGACAAGGTTTGGACTATTATACAAATTGAAGCAAAGTTTGCCACATCAATACTTCCAAATACTAAAATGATATTTGGAAGATAGAAAATTTATGGTAAAACACCGGGAAGATTATTCAGAAATAAAGGACATAAATTCTGATGTACCACAAGACAGTGTAATAGGACCTACATTATACTTAATATACACAACGGATCTGCTCACTTGCGACAACATCATGACTGCAACATGATGATACAGCTATATTGTCATTAAGTATCTCACCAACAACGGCATCAGAAAGATTACAAAGTGGTATTGATAAAATCCAAAAATGGTTAAAAACATGGCGCATCAAAACGAATGAGAATAAATCGATACAAGTAACATTCACCACCAGAAAAGATACATATCCATCGATAAAAGTAAACATTGCAACATTAACGCAATCAACTTCTGCGAAATACTTGGGATTTCACCTAGATCGAAGATTAACTTGACAGAAACATATAAGCAGTAAACATAAACAACTGAAATTAAAACTAAGTAAAATATACTGGCTAATAGGCCGAAATTCACAACTGTCAATTGAAAATATGATACTCTTATATATAAAGCAATATTAAGACCAATTTGGACATGTGGAATTGAATTGTGGGGAACGGCTAGTAATTCCAACATCGAGGTACTTGAAAGATTTTAGTCAAATGTACTCAGAGCAATAGTCAATGCACCATTTTTTGTACGACACACTGTCATACGAAATGACTTACAAATATCTTCAGTCAAAGACGAAATTAGCACATCTAGTAGCAACTATCACAACAGATTAGTAAAACACCATACTTATCAACAGAATGCTGAATAGCGGCGAAACATACAGAAGATTGAAACTGTTCAAGCCTGCAGATTTACCGAATAGATTTTAAGATTCATTTGGAAATTTTCATGAAATTCTGTGTTGTCATAAGCAGATTAATTAAATTAAATTAAATTAATGTTTTTTAAAAGGTAGTAAAAAAAAAAAAAAAAAAAATTGAAGTAATTTCAAAAGATTATGTAATAAAATTTTTAATTATCATACAATTAATTTGTAACAATGTACGTACATTTACGAGTACAAGCAGTTTGTATATAATTGAGAGAATTGAGAAGGATGTTAAGAAGAACATTTTATAAGTGCTAACGATGTACCTATAATTTGAAAGCCGTAATAATAATCATTATTATAATTATTATTATTATTACAAATATTATTATTATTTTTATTTTTATGATTACCATATTATTAGATTATTATTCTTAAGTTAAAAATTTACATTAAACAGATTTAATAGTGATAATGCATAAAATACAAAATAAGGTAGATATCGTGATTAAAAAATGTACTCTTTTCAGATCTTATGCTATTTACGTTACTAGAATTAAAATCAATTTAAGAAGATGTAAGAAAGTTTAACGAAAGATTTCTTTTCTATCGTTGAAATTCACCCTGCATTCTGAATAATAAAAACTTGTAACATTAAAATTTTTTAAAATTTCTTTTTTCTGCTTGTGAAACAATTCAAGTTCAGATGTATACAATAATTGTTTAAAGCTTTCTTAAGCTTTTTGAAAATAACAAAAAAAATATGTGATTATCCTTTAATATATAATTAATTATTCATTTTGATAATTGTACAATTATTTATGATAATTTTCAAATATTTATACTACAGAAAATAAAAAGAATTATCTAAAATATATTCAGTATGCTGTTTATAATAAGCTTTAGGAAAATGTCACATTAATTATAATTTTCTCAATATTTCTAGTTATTTTTAATTTCAATTTAGAACAAGCTTTGCCTAAAAATTCGAAATTTTAAAATCGTGTCAAAACTATAAGCTTTTTAAAAATTAAAAAAAACATTTTCAATATTAAAGTTCAAGTCATTAGTGTAAATTTCAACTAGCTGCTTAATTTAGTGTACGAAAGTATTTGAAATAATATTTTTTTATTGAAATTTTCAAAGTGTTGAAAACTTTTCCAGAAGTTCATTGGAAAAGACAGATTAACAGGTGATATACGATTATAACATTGTATATAATAATGTACACTTGCTAATTCTCGTATAAAATATCATCAGCATTCAATGTAAGATATTTTGCATTAAGAGTAGAACTCAATACGAATAGAAAATCGTATATAAAGGTAATAAAAGGATATGAAACTATAGAGTAAAATAGATTATCGTTTATAAAATGTATTCAATAAATAAAGGGATGAAATGAAAAATTTATGTTTATTATTATTTTCCGATTTACAGCTTATTCTACTGTTTCGTGCTAATGGATTTGAAATTGATTTCTGTATAAAAACCAAAGCCTGTAAAATTTTATGATAACCGCACGGATGCGATTGATGCTTCATACTCACTATTTTTGTACTCTTGTATTTCTATAATTTAATAGAAATTGTTCAGTTTATGAACATTGTAAATTTAGCGTATATACCAAATAAATGTATAAAATAAATATTAAAATTTATTTTTAAGAAATAAATTATGGTTTGCTGGTCCACTGAATTTATGCGTTGCAGATAAAGCATCAAGCAACATTGAACAATTTGGTCTGGCATATTGGAGGTGAACACAGTGACTATATGCAATACAATTCCATAACACCAATTTATTATATATAAACATACAATTTCCGCATAAAGGATTTTAGGGTTTTTTTTTTTTGCAAATTCTACTGATAATAAAAAAAATATGAAATGCCATTAAATAATTCAAATACTGTACTAAATTTTCTGAAACAGTAA
>JANSTX010053059.1:0-11504 GCA_027564355.1 Penthetria funebris | reverse complement strand
GGACGGTCGGACGGACGGTCGGACGGACGGTCGGACGGACGGTCGGACGGACGGTCGGACGGACGGTCGGACGGACGTGCTGAAACCAACTTTCTTGTTCATCATAAGCACTTCTGTGAAATTTTTTTTTTTTCTGAGATGTTTATTTCTTGGCGTTACCTGAAAGGAATCAAATACAATAGTACTTTGGAACTTCGTTCCCAGGGCCTAAAAATCAAGTTTGTCACTTATTTTATTATATCAAAAGGGTTAGAAAATATTACTTTGTTTTTAATAAAAAGCAAAAAAAGTGAATCTATGCACTCCTGATAAAATATATTATCAAATCACCGCATCAGTTAAGTGTTTTTAGAAACATAATTGGTAATAGGAACTCATAAATTGACGAACATACTGTATTAAAAATAGGCATAAGTTTCGTAGGCGGTAAGAAATCACATGTTTTCACGATCGGTTAACTTATAAAAGTAGCACAGATTGTTAAGTACGGCCCTGTTTTATATTAAGTTCAAGGGGTAAGCAAAAAGCAGATATAAATAGTGGCGTTATGAGAAGGAGAAGTGAGTTGAAAATACAGCTTAATAAAATACACATTGAGATATTGAAAGTCAACTTTACTGATAGTGAATTATAAGTTAATAGAAAACAAAAACATTTTGTATAGTAAAATTGTATTGTATTTTCCAATAGAATTAAAGATATTAAAGATATTTTCCAATAGAATAAATTATGTTAAAGTGCAAGTAAATTTTATTATTCTACAAATATAGCTTTTACGTTAACCGCTCGGCCAAGACTATTTATCAGAGAATCAACGTTGTATATAACAAAAAGCAAACTCCCAAAACACACTTTTATAACAATATTTTATAAATTTAAGGCACATGTTTAGCTTTAGAATAATTGTATTGATTTATGTTCTCCTGATAAAATTTATTATCATTATTTGCGTTTTAGTACCAATCAAAGAAGCATCATTTTCACATTGGTATCAGAAATTCATAAATTGCACAATTTATTTAGTCAGTGACTTATTGTCTATAAAGAATTCTGAATCTTTGACAGCATGTACATTCAGAAGTATTTTGATAAATATTTTTTGTAAATTACTTAATTCATAATAATTTACGAACAATTTAAATACAATTGTAAATTAAAATCGATTACATGACAGGATATAAATTATGATCGAGTTACCGGTCATGTTACTTAGACGTTAATCGGTCATTTTATGCATTCTTCACACATAAGTCTGAAATCGCACTAAATCTTTTTAAGCACTCAATAACTTCTATATTGGTCATACATCATTCAATATAAAGTGTTTTAAAAATTGTCGTAATTGTATCTGACTTACAATATCCAAATATTAATAATATTTAATAATATCACCATAATATATAGTTCGTAACATATTTCTATAATAAACTATAGAAAATTAATTCATTAAATTTTCAAAATATCTAAAACCGCTACCATCACACATTTATATAAAATATGGAGAAAATTTCAAGATGACAATATCGTAGTGTTATACAAAAGTTAATGTTAAATTTTGTAAAATATTCCAAACTGTGTACTGACATTTTCAGAATGTTTTGTGGTTTCGGTTAATTTGTTGAGAAAAGTTGATGATATAAAAAAAAAGGTATCCATGTTTAGTATAGCATTCCAAAGACATTAATATAAAATTTATAGTTGTAAGATTGTTAGTTCTTAATTGTAAACCAATTAAAACATATCATTGGTTGATAATTAGGTGACAAAGAAGTATTTGTAAACTTTAGAAATTGGATTCAGTTATGTAGTTGAGTTTGTATGAAAATTACAATGCATAAATAATACGAACATTGGGTGAATATATTCATCAAAAAGATTCTTGTTATATACGATTATTTTCCATGCTCTGACATACTGAAATAATAGAATTTATTAAATCAGTATTAGTCAATAATTACTGGAATATAGGAAATTATATTAATATATTTATTTAATTGATGATTATTGGAAAAATTGCCTATCATAAACAGAAATCAATTTTTCTGAAATTCTAAATTATGCATCATAGAAAAGATCATAAGTTTGGTTTATAGGTACAATCATAGTGATTACCAAATTGGAATTGTTCAATGTACAGTGCGTAGTCCTGTACTCAAGTACTTATTGATACTTTCAAAATTTAAAGGTTTGACAATACAAAATTGGGGCCTATTCATATATTACAGCACTATATATATAATAATATCAATATGTTAATGTAAAATAGAATGCCTTTTATATTATTACACTAATTATTGTATATACTACAGACTGTGTCTTCTAAAACTTCACATACATGTTAGATTATAATCTTGGATTTTAATTTAATAGTGATAAAATGAACAAGAGAACAACCCCTTTTACAAAATTTACACACTTTACTATAAACTTATTTCTGATGTGCTTGAATCCATCACTTTCATCTTTTAATGCTTCAGTTAACTTAATATGGCTTTTGGGTAAAACACCTTCTATACTTTATGTCTGCTTCATAAAATTCTTGACAAATTTGCGCTTTTTTGGAAAATGTTTTAGATGAGTATATAAATACCGCATCATTGAATTATTATATTTTCTGATAAAATTTCATTTCACTTATCTATCTATATAAATGAAAAAGAAAATATTGGAAAATCTGATCTAAGAGTGTACATACTTTATCTTGTGACATTTTACTTTGATTTAAAATTGTGTAACCAATAATGTTGAAAAAATAGAAAAAAATATGTCAAAGATCAAAGATAATTAAATCATTTCGTCGAAAACATACGTTTCTTTTCTCTTGTCAATCAGTATTTGTTTGGAAAATTAATGAGTAGACAGAATCCATAGGTCAAATGAAGATATTCATGAATAATTATAAATTTGTGAAATGCCAATTATGTTGATTGAATAAAACAACAAAGTATTACTTTCATAAAATAAGTCTGAATGCTGTAAATGAAAATGATAATGATTTCTCTATGCTATAAAGGAAACAAATAATACGTAAAAGCATTATATTACATCAATTAGATGCAAAATGAAAACGAAAAAAAAAAAACACAAAAATCCTAATCAATAGGTTCCTTTAACAAAATAAAATATTTTGTGGACCATTACAATGACTTTACAGGAAGTTGTTAATGTTAATGAGAACACTTTAGAGCTGAGAGATGTTGATTTTTAATGAGGTTTTCAAAAATGTAGTAAATAATTTCTGGATCATTTTATAAAAATAAAAAAAAAACATTTAGAAGTGTTAGAAGTACAGTGGAATCAAGCTTACTTCACATATCTTAAAAATATGGGAAATTATATATTGATTAAATAGATAACGTGACTTTATGAATATTCCAGGAAATTACGTCAAATTCGTCATAGGCAGCTAAACAACTGATGATATACAAATACTTTATATAATGATTTGAAAAGAAAATTATAAAGACTTATTACTAGTTTAAAAGTATAGCTACTATTACCATAGTTGGTTAAGATGCAACGATCACGTAATAACTTCTTGCGTTTATTAAATGATTGAAAATCATTGACGTTAAAAGGCATACAGGCCGCGATTGGAGAGTCTCTAGGGGAATATGTGGATAACATTTTCTACTTAAAATCTAGTGTCAATGAAAATCACTGCAACATAAAATTGGTGAAAGAACTCTTGGGTGACATATAGAAATATGTTCGACTTCGAGTTACCCACAGGATTAGTCAGGATTCTGTGAAAATGAGAATGGTGAAGATTGTTCAAATTCCATAACCTTGACATCTCAAGCCCTAGTGAGTTGGGTTACTGACTTTGCGTCAGGCGGCCGCCGGCAGTAAAACAAAAGTCAAATGCAAGAAAGGATAGAAAGGAAATTATTTATTTATTATTCATTTATTCATATTTATTTCATATTATTATTACATATATACAGGATTATGATCTAAATGGACATGTTTCGCAAGAAAAATAAAAATTTTAATGTATGACATAGTGGCTACAGTTTTGTCAATAGTAATTCTCAGGGTGACGATATTTTGCAATTGGCAATGTCATATAATTTTGCCATAGTAAACACTTAGTTTGCAAAAAATAAGGAACACCTAACGTACAAAAGTAGTAGTAACTCATCACAAATTTATTTTATACTATGCTTTGCAAAGAGAAGTCAAAACAATACCTTGGTATATCAAAAGGGTCTTTGCATATTGGAAAAGAAACATTTTGTGGTGGGATACCGAGGTACAGAAAAACATCACAAGAAACAAAACATCATACAAAACGTGGCAAAGAACTCGGTCCAGTGACGATTTAGAAATGTATAAAATAGCAAAACGAGTAGCACGAAGGGCGGAAGCTATTGCCAAATCTAGAGCAACAAATCATCTATATGAGCGTCTTGAGTCTGGCGATCACAACTAGATATACAAAATTGCTGCACAAAGAAATGCTGCAGGCAAGGACATACATTCTATCAAATCCATAAAGGGTGAGAGTGAAAATGTTTTGATTGCTGACAGAGAAATGAACAATAGGTGGAAGCAACACTTCCATCAAATTATAGATTTTGAGAAGGCATTTGATAGAGTACTTAGAGATGTCATTTGGCAGGCATTAAAATCTCAAACTATATATATATCAAAGATATGTATATGAATGCTAGCACTAGAATCCGAACAAATTGTCAATGTAAACGTTGGGGTGTATCAGGGTTCTGCATTAAGCGCATTAATTTGAATGACTGTTATGCAATTTCAGTCTAGTACAATACAGGATCCTCTTCCATGGACAATGTTATTTGCAGTTGACATAGTGTTAATAATTGAGAATTAAATTGAATTGGAATCCAAAATAAATCTGTGGAATTCAAGTGGGGAGCAATGTCTGGATTTTTATGTGATCGAAAAATGCCACCAAGGATAAAAGGGGAAGGTGTATGAAACTGTTGTTCGACCACCAATTACTTACGGTTCTGAATGTTGGACTGTAAAAAGAGATCATTTGCAGAAACTTCACACAACCGAGATGGAGAATGTTTAGATGGTCATCCGGTGTAACATTGAAGGACAGAATTCAAAACAACTATATTCGAGGAAGTTTAAAAGTTACTCCCATCACCAACATAATCACTCAAAGAAGATTAAGATGGTTCGGTCACGTAATACGTAGACCAGAAACTTATTGCGTTAAATTGGCATTGAATATTAGAAAAGACGTAAGGGAACGCGGTCGCCCACAAGCTACTTGGTTATCGGTTGTTCAAAATGACTTGCACAGAATGAATGTAGAAAGTGACGATACACAAGACAGAAACTTGTGGAGATATAGATTGAGAAGTAGGAGGTCCAACCCTGAATAAGGACAAAGTCAAGGAAGAAGAAGACGAAGATTAAATGGTTGAAACTATTTTTTTTATAAATTATGACAAGGATGTAAAAAAGAAGCATAGGTTGAAAAAGTATAGGTACAATTTGAACGAATCTGTATTTTAAATCTTAGACTATAGTTTTGGCAGATTACATATATTATATGATTAAATATATTTAAAACTTTTATAGTTTATACATAATTTTCTGAAATGTAAACCTTTAATAGTAATTTGTATTTAAAAAGCAAAATAGATGGGAAAGTTTTCAACTTTTAAATCAAAACATATCATCTCATAATAACCACATTTAATATTTTTGAACTATATATAGAGTTTGTGTGATGTATGGTATATAATATAATACATTCCTTTTCAGAATCCTTTGAAACAAATTTATTACCTTGTATAAAAATAATGTAAATTCCACAGTGAGTATGAAACAAAATATAGTTAACTTGCCGGGAAAATCTGGAAAATAGAATGGAATTCCATAAATATAATATACGAGTTTATATATATATATATATATATAAATATATACCGAATTGATTCTAAGGCATGAAATTCAGAGTTTGTGATATAGTAAAAGTTTTTCACTTTATTTTGACTCCTTGAAATGTATACGGATATTTTAAAGATAATATGAGAAAATATTGAAAAATTAGAGATGGCAGACAAAGATGTATATAAATAAAGCCATTTATAATGGAAAATGCGGGAAAAAATATGTATTCTATTTGTGAGAATACATCATTAAATTCTGATATAAAATCAGCATTTTGTCTAATAATTAATTTGAAATTAATGGATATATGTTTCGGTAGAATGTTTATTGATCAAGTCATGTATCCATCAGTTTAGTTAGTTTGACGTTATATGCTTAATTAAAAAATGTAGTACATGCTACGCAATATACATGCACTGGTGGTCTGGGTTAGGATCAATTACATAGGGGAATTGAATTCCTGATCAAGTGCCTACTGCATTATCTTCAAGTGGTGGCAACTGGTAACAAAGTTTGATTCTAACATCAAAATTGCAGGTGCGCGTGGATTCGGCTGGGAGCCCAACTAGGAATTTAACATCGACATCCACCAGCCTAGGCAGCTGTGTGTTTGCATCTCACACTGCCGAAAACTTTTATGTGCACGAGAAACATCAACAAATGGCCTTGGATCGGATGGGAATACGATGACAACTTTTGGCTTGCGAAAATGGACACGATTTCGAATTTGAAATGTTAGGACAACGCTAGAACCGACGAAACTGGCACAGGTGACTCAAGAATGCAACAGGTATGGCCTCGATATTCTTGGATTGAGCGAGATTTGATGGAAGGAAAACGGAGAAAGGACTGTATCCTCTGGTGAAACCCTTTTGTTTTCCGAAAAACCGAATCTCATGGATCACAATAGTTGAGTCGGTTTATTGCTAAGTGTCTCTGCAAAGCGTTGTCTTGTCGACTGGATATTGGATCGAATAATAACAGCAAGATTCAAGAGTACTGCTAAATATGTAACAAATAGTTCAGATTTACGCACACCTACGGAGCAGGAATCGCTTGATGACAAGAAGGCTTTTTACAGTCAACTTACACACTGTCTTGCTGATATTAGGATATCGGGTATCGTCATATGCATGGGTGATGACGCAAATGCAATGTCTGTCATGGGTACACATTCTCTACTTGACGTCCGCAGCTATCGGGGTGCGAATGCTTTTAGTGACCATTATTTGGTTATTGGTTATTAATTATGGTAAGTATTAGGAGGCAATCCAGAACACCTAAAGGAATAAACGTTGCAAAACTTTTCACAGACGAATTGGTGGATTGCTTGACATGTGACGGCGGTAGACGCGAAATTAATTACGAAAGGAAAAAATGGATTATAGTGATGCCACATGAAGCCTAATAAGGAGAAGAAAAGAAATAAAGAATATTATTAACAACGGAAATGTGATGGAACAACAGGGCCTACATACACAATACAGTCAATTGGACAAGGTGGATAAGCGCCATTTTTTTTTTTTTTGGATAATATTGCAGTTCGGGCTCAACACACTGCAAACTCAAATAATATGAGAGAAACTTACCGGCTGGTGGGATAACTAACCGAGCGGTGCTTTAAAAATGAACGTTCAATACAATCCAGGAACGGTTTGCGGATCTCAAACGAGATCAAACAAATGGAAAGATGAATTGAGTACTGTCGCGAGCAACTGAATAGATCCAAAGTTGAGGTTGCTCAAATTCCAGTTTTTCGAAGACTGGCTACAAGGCGATTTGGGGACTCTATTCTGAGTCGTGGTGAAATCAAATCATCTAAGGGGCGGTAAGGCGGCCGGGGCCGATAACATATCACCAGAAATGTTGAAAGTTGACTTGGAGGCCATTGTAACAATATTGGATCCCATTATTAGTGAAGTGTGGTTATCTGATGATATTCCAAGCTTGTGGAAAGAGAGTCGAATTGCCGAAAAAGGGTAACTTTGGAATGTGTGAGAACTGGCGTGGTATCACCTTGCTGAACACGATAAACACGATTTTTTCTATTATCGTGCATAATAGGATCGGTTCAGTTTTACAAACAGGTATGCGAAAAGAACAGTCAGGTTTTAGACCTGAAAGGTCTTGCACTGACCATGTCAATATATTGCGAATCATTGTGGAGTAGTCAATTGAGTGGTAAACACCACTGTATGTGTTATTCGTTGACTTTAAACAGGCATTCGATAGTATTGATCGTAGTATGATGTGGACTATACTAGAAAGTTATGGAAACAGTTTTCGTCAATAGGTGCATTTGGCGCATATTAAAAATTTTCTGGCCAAAAATAACAATCAACGAGAATTTGTGCAGATTGGCAGATTTGGAGGCGACGTATACGACTGTCATACACTGAGGCGGCCAGTGGGTGATATTGGGTGGTAATGAATAGAGTGTCCAACTATCAAATTATTTAAATATTATTTAACCTATTTTTAAAACTATACTATACATTACAAAAGACGCACATAAATACTTTGTATTTGTATATTATTATTATAATTAATATAAAGTTTTGTGTCTAATTCTCATATAAATGTAATTTTGATGGTTTTCATTCAATAAAATTTCCCTTGAAAAAGATAAATTTTATACTATAAAACCATATATGAATTTAATATTTTTTAAGTGCCATGATAAATATTTGCTTCGTGCTTTTCCATGGAAATATTTGCTACTAATTTAATTCCATAATTAGCAATAACGTTAAATTTGCACAAATATTGATAGAGTTTGTACTGTGAGATGTAGCCTAGCTACAGTAGTGAATGTTATAAAATAAGCATAAATCGTATAGCATAAATGTATATTTATTGTATACCTACGTTAGAGAATATTATTATTGATTTCATTGTTTCTATAGTAAAACTAAGATACAAAGTAAATACCATTAATATTCAGTAATGTATTTAATATGGTGAATGGATATTATTAAATTAAACAAACGATATTTTATCACGTAAACGCTTCAAATGAAATTTATCGATTTAAAGCTGTTAATTTACTTCTGTTTTCGCAAAACTCGATAATTCACTATAGCATTTCTTTATTATTTAAATTTTTTTTCTTCACTATATTATATTTCCTCAAATAATTCTATAGATATATTCCTATCGCTATTTAAAGTTTATACAAATTTGTTAAATGAATTGCACATAAATGTTTTGCTTATCAATTTCAATTCAATTCATTTTTGCAGTACTTTTTTCATAACCATTTACCTGACAGGCTACATACTTCCAATTTAAAATAAATAGTGAGAAGAAAAGATTTGAAAACGGAAAAAGTATAAGTTAAAAAATTTTACAAAATAATAATTCATTTTATCATGGAGAAAAATAAAATATTAAAATATTGCGAAAATTACGTTAATTTTCGATGATTTATTGCACTTAGAATTTTTATCATGACATTACAACATCATCAATGGAAAATGCATGACCACAAAAAAATTTATATACTTCATTGTTCCGTTTTTAAAAGAGTCATAAATTTTGAAATCTTTGTGTGCCAAAAAAGATGACACAGAAAATGTTTTAAAGGTAGCTGCATTTCTTGGGCTAAACTGCAGCAATAAGTTATATGAATTCAGATAATAACAATAATAAAAATAATGATTTTAACAAAATTTTATACGAGTAGTAATTCATTTTGCATTTATTGGCCAATAAAAGAATTATATTAAAAAATATTTACGTATTGATGTGTTATTAAAGTCATGAAAATATTATAAATAATATTTTGTATATAATTTAAAATTGTTTCTAAAATAAAGATTACAATTTAAAGTTTATGGCATGTCCTTTTGAAGTATGTTTCAAATAACAATGTCCTTATAAACTCATCGTAAACAATCATTTTATATTATTATTTTATACAAAATTGTTGTTTTTATTATAAAATATAATATAACATTACTTCAGTATAGTGGTGCATAAATCCCCATTCTCCCTTGTTGATAAATTACCATAAATTGTGATCGAATTACCTGTGAGAGTGCTGTTATTCGGACACCTCAGATTAGAAGTTTTCAATTCGAAAATATAGTTCAAAGAAAATTATCTCTTTTGAGTGGCAACATTCCTACCTCACATACAGTATTATATAAAATGAACAAGATTTTTTTAAACTAAAATGACACCTGGTTATAAAAGCTTACTACATTTATTCATGGTCCTTCGAGCCTGTAGTCATTTAAGTTTCTTTAACTTGACAGTTAATTTCTATTTGTTAACGAAAGTATTTTTTAATGAGTTTAAAAACATTATTTTTAAAATAGTACACAAATGTTAATAAAAATAGTCAATGATTGATGAAAGTTACCAATTGACACGGAATTACAGGTAAAAAACTGGAATAATAATAAAATTTATTGACATTTTTGTGGACAAATTCGCCTAAGTTATTTTAATTTATAATTGCAATTGCTTAATATGTTATAGTTCTTGTAACTGTAATGTTTAATTAATTATAAATTAATATACTTTGTATTTGTCTTTCGGAAAATACATTAATTAAATTTTAGTAAACTTACTAGATGACAAAATAGATGTGAGTCTAATATGATAGCCGTATGATTATATTATATTATATATTACATATTATAGTCAATAAAATATTGACGGTTTTGTGTGTTTTTCACCCTATCACAAATTACCACTGCTCCTGAATACGCCACAATGCAAATTTTAGAAGACTTCTACAAACACAAGGAAATACGTGCTTAAAAAAAAAATAATCAGTATAACAAGCACTTATTTTCCTATAGGGTAAACACATAAAAAAATCTACCTCCTATTATAGCTGCTCGTCTAATACTTTATACAAAATTTAAATGTTTTGGCGACATATAACCCTACAACCAAATATGTGCTTATAAAAAATATTTATCAAGCACTTATTTTCCTAAAGGGTAAACATGTAAAAAATATCTGCCTCCTTCTATTGATGCTCGCCTAATATTTTATACAAAAATTTTATTTTCGGCGATATAAACTCCTACAGCCAAATGAGTGTTTATGAAAAAAAACATAGTTTATTAAGCACTTATTTTAATATTGCTGCTCACCTAATAATTAATACACTTACTTTTGTATAAAGTTCAGACGAGCAATAATAGTAGGAGGTATTCTGATGTAAATGAGTTTAATTTGACATTCACTGCTACAACAAAATTAAAATTAGTGGCTGCAACTACTATAAGGTGTATGTATACTTGTATTATTAAAATGAAGTATTGTAAATCAAATAACTCGACAGTCTGTTAAATAAATTACAGTTTGCTGTTGATTTCTAGGATTAATACTAATATTCTCATATAGTTTGGACGATGAGATGCTTGATCACAACAAGTAATAGACATTAAGTTATCAAGAATTAACATATATTTTTATCAAATTTATAGTAACAACATATTTCTGACATCAAATGTGATGGGGTTGGAAGAATGAATTGAATAATTATAATTATTTTGAACAGAATTTACCTTTTACTTATTTGATTATGTTTTTAATATGCTGGGTTTAATTTCATATTAGATTTTATTTCACAAAATGAAATTGGGATAATTTTATAG
>JANSTX010053048.1:0-11505 GCA_027564355.1 Penthetria funebris | reverse complement strand
AATTATGCAAACCTATCGGTCCGTAATAGGCAGAGTTTCGAATATTTCTACCCAATAAAATATAAAAGGTGAGACTGTGAACTGACTATATTTGTTAGATATTGCATTGTGTAGCGATAACCACATTTAGAAGGATTTTTAACTCACAGATATTTGCACGAATGTTGTGCACAAAAACAATTATTTTGCATTCATATTATGATGGTAAGTAATATATTTCAGCATAGTTTCCAAAGAAAGGGCTGTCCTGCACCTTTTCAGCTAATATTAGTCTGCATGTTTGATGTGGATAATCGCATATTCAAGACTGATGCAAATAAATGATTGGCAAATATGCATGTGCATGAAATGTGCACAAATTGAGCACAACACATATCGTGCAATTGTTTACGAAAAATTTGACATTGTGCAATGGCGTTTGACGTAAAATTGGACATTTTTGTTAAAAATATATATCGTAAACATTTCAAACATATACACATCATACAAACATATTCAAGACTGCTGCAAATAAACAATGTAAAATACGCATATGCAAGAAATGTGCACAAGTTAAGCACAACACATATTGTGAAATTGTTCTCGAAAAATTTGACATCTTGCACATTGTGCAAAGGCGTTTGACGTTCAAGTGGATATTTTCGTAAAAAATATGTGTCGTAAATATTTCAGACATACACACCTCATACAAACGTGTTCATGACTGCTGAAAATAAACAATGGCAAATACACATGTGCATGAAATGTGCACAAGTTGAGCACAACACATATTGTGCAATTGTTCTCGAAAAATTTGACATCTTGCACATTGTGCAATGGCGTTTGACGTTCAAGTGCACATTTTCATTAAAAATATGTGCCGTACATATTTCAGATATTGCTCAACATTGACAGTGTTCAAAATACATATATACATATATATTAGAATATAGAATAACTGAATTTTAATGAAAGCTTACATTATAGATAAAGCGTACTTATGTATACTTAAAAGGCATACGTTATTTTAATCGATAAATAATTAATTATTAATCAAAAGTTAGACTTGTTATCTTGTCTATAATAATTGCTATCATTTTATCGATTTGCAATCTTTTTTCATCAATATTTTTTCCTTTACCAATTTGGTTTATTATTTTAATATTTCATCATAATCTACACTTATGGCTAAACGAATTATATATAATTTAATCGCAAACAGTAAAACATGAACATCTTCTATATTCAATATTAATGTAATGTATATTGTCAAATATTCATACATCACACAACATACATCATACAAGAACATACGTACACTTTCATATTATGTTTCGTCATAAAATTTATCGTTTAAATATTTTGAAAGATAATAAAATATCGTATATGATTTATAGGTGCGAGAGTATTAAAAATTTTATAATGAAATTATGTTTTTAATAGTATTTTTTATTTGTAATGATTTTGAAAAATTTAATACAATAAAATATGTTGGAAGGAAATATTGTATTCATGCCGGTGTAAAAGTTTTCAATGCTAATGTTTTTTAAAAACTTCAATTATTTGGTAGATTACCGTATTAATTAATTTTTAGAAAAATTTCTAAAGAATAATCGTTATGTACCAATATTAAAGCCATAGTAAAAACTATTCAGAAAATCAATAGAATAGATTCGACTTAAGACTATATTGAAAACTTTAACGAAGATTTTGATATTTGACAGTAATTAATTTCGCAATTAAGTTCGAAGTTTATTATAAAACTTAACAAAACTTCAAATCATTCAACGATATATAATTCGTTCAGTAAATGTAGATTTTCATTTAATAATTATTTTGCATAAATAAACAAAGAGTAAATAATTTAATTAGAATATTTAAATTTAATTTAAATTTTTTAAAAAAATCTCGAATTTTGCCTTAACATAAAATATAAATTATAATTCAATTTTGAATTTCTGCAAATGAAAATGGTTCATTAGTTTGATAAGAGCTTTTAAGATAGTGAATATTTATGATTCGTTCAAAAAATTTTGGATAAAATGCAGTGAATTTAGTCAAGTTAAAAGACGCAACGCATTCTTATGTCATAAAACAATCTTAAAATTCAATTTCTTAATTATTGTTGGTTTTCGATAAAATGAGGCTTTTTATACATTTTTATTATATATTTTAGGAAACATGGAATACGCCATTAATAACAACAAATGCGATGACGACTTTTGACACGGACACGATTACGACGAAGCTGGTGCAAGTGGGTCTTGAATTTGAGAGATTTAAACTCAATATTCGTGGAATATATATTCGAGTAAGGACAACATTTGCAGGTAAAACAATTTTGATGTCTGGAAGGCCATCTGAAATGGATCACAGTAGTGGAGTCGATTTAATGTTGGCTCTGCGAGGTGACGTCTGGTCGATTGAAAACTCATGTCTGACCGAATAATTACAACAAGATTCAAATAGACTATAATATATGTAAGTGTAGTTCAGATTAATGATGCATTTTATTGTTAACTGTCACGTTGTCTTGTTGAGATTAGGCGATCAAATGTTGTGTTATACATATATATGGGTGATGTAAATGCAAAGGTTGGCTCGAATAATTTTAATTGGGAATTAGTAATGGATGTACACGGATTAGGCACAGTAGACAGCTTATACGTAGGTTTTAAGCATACAGTATTGATCGTGTAATGATGTGGAGAATACTGCAGAGTTTTGGAATACCACTTAAACTGATGATTATGATACGTGGTTTATATTGTGAGTCACCATGTAAAATATTGCACCGTGGAAAGTTTGGTTCTATGCTCCCTAGTGGATTAAAGGTTAAGATAACGATGATTAATCAGATTCCATAAGGTATGATTTATTCAACAGAACTATTAAGTATATCAGTAATAATTACTATTATTTGTTACGTCTCGTTTAAAATAACATTTCCGGAATTGTATGCATATGTTGTTTCAGCAGTTTTTGATCAGTTTGTTAATTGACGCTGAATCATGTTGTTTGAATTTGCAGTGGGTCTGAAAATCTTTTACATTGCTCGATTAATATTATACTATATGCATATCACATCTGGTGGAACAATTTCAATATATTCGATACATTTACATCGCATTCATTTTTTCTGGACTATATTAGGTTAACTTATGGATATTCTCTAGACATTGTATAGCTATGTTTCCAAATCCTACAGTAACTTTGTATTTATAACCGAAATGACGACTTATCATATTTATATTAACCGATCGAGGATTTTTGAACATTTATTTTTATTTGATGCAATTTGTATGTTAGACATGTAACTTATTGTTTCATAAATCTTTGGCAAAATATAAGGATTATTAGATTTACCACAATAATCTTTTATGAGAATCTACGGTTTGTTTATAAGATACTTCAATAGATAATATTGCCTATAAGCCACTTGCCTAAAACTTGTTTGGTATAATTCTAATAATTCCCATTGTAGGTACATAGAACTTCTTTAATTTATAATAAAGTTTTCCATGTTGATAAATCACAGAAAAATTAATTATGGTAAACATTTTCTTTCATCCAATTTTATATTGAAATAATATTCTATGTTTTAATGTTGATCTACTCTCTAAAAATGAATATAAATTCACATATTCATCAAGATATAATGACTGAATGAATGATTGAATGAATGTATCTCTGCTTTTGATATAAATTTTACATTAAAATAAACATTTAGATTTTGGGCAACAAAGTGTAATAAAACAATAACAAGTATAGAAGAAGTTCCTGATTTATAAACAAAACATTAATTAAAATAAATGTATATGAGCAAAGATATCTGCCGTAAGATTAGACTTTATCTCACCTTTATTTACAAAATTGTTATGTAAAATGTTGTTTAAATTAGAAAATACTGTATTTTATTGCCGAAATTAATGTGTAAATAGAACTTTTATTTTAGTAATTAAATATTTTAAAGACAGTTTTATAGACGATGGCTTCAAAGAGTAGAGTCCAAATGTGATATGATAATTAATTACTTCATAACAGGTTTAGTAAACAAATTAGTAATTATTAGATTTTAATTAATTTACTGTAGTAATATTTAATCAAGAATTAATTAACAGTTTATCATATTGTTAATGATCTTGAGATTATGGTCACTCAAGACGACTGCACAAATATTCATTTCATGTATTGTGTTATTTGAATGGAAAGTTCGTTACAATTAATGAAAGTTCGTCACAATTAATGAAAGTTCGTTATAAATAATTAATGTATTTCTGCTCGCCTGTTATTGATGCGATGATTTTGACATATTTTGTTATAATGTAGAAGTGGTATTTTAAAATGTTAATGGGTTATGAATTCCAAATACAAGTGGCGATTTTAGATAAAAAGCGACATGGCTTTCATATACACACATTTAAAATCATAGTTTGTGGGTATTGCATTCTTAATTATGCTCGCATTGATGATGGAGTGGTCGACTATCATCGAGGTTATTCAACCAATCATTACTACCATACAGTGTCACCGGTAATTTGATTATGGCAATTATTAGTAATGGCGTATGATCGAGGCTAAAAAGATGGTGTTAATTTAGTGTTTGTCAACTGCTGAAATTTAACAACAAACTAGCTGGGATTTATTCACCACTCTATTGAAATATTCAAAGTTAAACTACAGTTTCATACAAATTGCCCTTAACTTTCGATGGCATCAGAATGAACCTGGTGTTTTGCATTGGAATCATTGAATTGTCATTAAATGTACTCTGTTATTGTGTTTTTGATTTGGACTTAGAGTTATTGCCGACGGTCGTCAATTGCAAAATACCAATTATCCTTCTAGGATTTTTAGTCCAGTTCCAGATATAAATATTTCACAAACATTAGCATATTCGAATTTTTAGTTCAGTATATCGTCAAAACCTATAAGAGAATCAGTAGCTGTCTACAGCGGTATGAAATCTAGTTGTTTTTTTATTCATTTAGAATTTTGCAAAATTTTCATGCACTCAATCAGAAATTGATAGTAGAATATCGAATGGAACGATAGCGAAAACAATTTGAATAAAACACGTGTCTTCAGAAAATTTACTATCGAATTCCTCAAAAAAGAATGCATAGCATAAGATATCAGTTTTCATAATATTAGTACTGCATACGTTACTAAAAATCATTGGTATATCTAGTGATGGGTTTAATTCCAACCAAACTACATTGATTTGAATAAAATTCAAAGATAGTACGTCAATAAACCATTCATGACATCTACAAATTATTCTATCTTAAATTTTTATTGATACGGAGAGTGAGTGCATATGTCGGTGTTAAACCATAGGCATTTTCTGCCCAGGTGATAAACTTCAATACTGGAATTAAGTAGGGTTGACTACATATTGCTAGAAATATGATTTAACCACTGGTATAAAATGAACACCCAAAAATTATAAATTATTCATTTTAATCTTTGCACATAAAACAATTATGAAAAACTTAATTACCTGTTATTGAAGAATTTGCCATATAAATTTAAGTGGAAAATCTATTCGATGGAAATTATGCCCACTTTTATAACTCACATTATAATAAAGTGACAATTTCACAAAATTCGAGCTAAATTATTAAACATTCATTTTTGTAATTTTCCTTTTTTTTTGCCATATTTTCAATTTAAACTTTTCCTTTCAGGTGTACAGCAGCATTAAGTAGTCAACATGGGCCATCCATCTGGATAGCCCAATAAATTATAATTTATTTACAGGATTTTCCATTCAGATTTTTTCTTTTTTTTCTGTTTGTGAAAACTTTTCTTTTCAATGTTTTTGCCGGTATTCATCAAAAGAAAATGCTTTTCTTAATTTAAGAAAAATAAAAAAAAAAAAAAAGACGAATGGAAAAATCTAAATGTGAGATAAAACGCAGATAGACAAACGAGCGACGTTTGATAAATAAACGACAAAAAATGAAAAATTATGTTGACATCAATGTAAACACTTTTCTTTTCAATGATATTTTCTATATATTTTTGGACATGATAAACATTTTATCTATCATATTTATCGTATTATGTATTAAAAATGCATAGGCTGATAGCAAAATAAATATCTTTCTTATTTCGCAAAAAAAACACTCAATGGTGTATAGGACAATGTTAGTCCATTTCTTCCTCATTACCCAAATTCAAATTTATGATTTGAACTTTGAAATGAATTCATTTAAAAGTTTACTTCGATGGAGTCAATGTATAACTTCACTGGAATCATTTTACGGATGAGTAAGTGGGTCGAAATTTTATTTTAAGCCAATTAATTATTAATTATTGTCAAATGAAGGAACCATATTGTTTCTATTATTAAATAATATTGCAGACTAGAAACTTTTTCGAACGATACCATTTTCAGTTAAATGAGAAGCCAACATGCCAATAAATTCATATTGCAGTGCTAACAAGAATAGTTTTCAGTATACATTACTGATTTTAAATTAAATAACTATTCCTCATATCAATTAATTATCCACGATGTCTCAAATATATTCCTTAATATTGTAAACCTTCGGATGCATTCCTATAGGCAGTGTTCTATTTGAATGTTGTTTCATTTATTTGCGATTCTTTTCACTGGCATTGTTTCAACATGATCTCTCCAATAACGCTTTCTGGTTCTTGTCCATCTCACTATGCCCAGTATTTGACACTCATCTCGGATATCATCACATATTCATCACACTTTCACATATTGATGCAGCTTTGTTGGTTTGATAGCAAACTTTTGCAGTAACATCTTGATAACTGCTTGTTTCTGCACCCAAGTAACGTCAGCTCAATTAGTATTTTATCTACAACTAGTTGTCACCTTATTGGTTCTTTGGCAATACCAAACCGTTCATCTATTTGTTCAACGCAATAGAAGACGTACACAACTTGCTAATCTTCATTAAGAAAAATTTTAAGAAAGAATTCAAATGTCTGTACGGAATGTAGGATCTTTAATTCAGATAAATAAATCCGATTAAAAAAAAATGCATTTATTAAATGTATACATTTCTCAGTATGCAATCGAAGATTCAATTAGGTGTGAAACTATGGTGTACTTTTTTAAAAGATAATAGACATTCTAAAAAAATCACCAAGTCTGCAACGATGAACATATTTTTGAGAATTATAATATAGACCATAATCATGCTGACTAATTTTGAGCCAGCGTAGAATTTGAGCAATGTACTAATAAAGCACTCACTCCATCTGCTTGTGTTGATAATATTGCACCAGAAATATTGAAAGTGAAGTTGGGAAATATCGCATTGCATTACTTTATCTGTATCGTATGTCTGAGAACTGACGTGGCTTCACCATATATGACACAATAAACAATGTTGTTACAAAGTTTTTCCACGATATGATCAGTGTGGTCCTGACACTGAATCTTCATAAAGAATATGATGATTTCAGAGCTGGCTGGTCATCCAGGTACCAGATAAATAACTTAACGATCATAATCAATGTCGACTTTAAACAAGCGTCCGAAAGTCTTGATCGTATTATAATTTGTACAAGTATATATCTGGAAGACTATGGAAAACCGTCCAATTTGATTAACATGATCCACAATCTTTATTGTGACATACATATATTTGCATCGACATCATGAAGCTTAGCAACATGTATGTGATGACACATTCGCTATTAAATAACCATAACCAAAGTGTCAGTTTGCCGATCATGGGCGGTAATAAAAATATCTCACGACAACTAGAAGTAGTAAATCGCTTCAAATGTCATAAAGTCGGAGGTTGATTAAGCATGCTGCATCCTACACTATAAATTAATATCGCCCAAAATAACAGGCATTTAGCCTCGACTAATGAATTGGCTTTATACAACGACGACTCGGCGCGAACACGAACAAAACGGAAATGGAAACAGAATGTATTGGGATCTGCTTTTTGGAATATATTCTGTTAATAGAATTGACACAACATAAGATTGATTTTTGTGCCATATCTGAAAGTAAGAAAGAGGCATAAATAGATACAATGATTATATTAAATATATATATGGTGGTACGGATAAGAACCAACAGGATCATTCGGGTGTTGGTTTACATTTGCATCATCGATTTAAACAGAACATAAATAGTATAAAATACTGAAGTGATAGATTACTTACAGCCTCTTTCAAATTCGGAAAAAAAGTTGATGCATATAGCCTGTACTTATGCGCTGGATATAAATAAACATAAGGAAGAAACTGAGTCATTTTAAGATAACTTGCAGCAGTTACAAATATTTCCATCTAATGACAAAATAATAATAATGTGTGATATGAATACTATAGAGGGAATTCGGTATCGAATGGAGTTAAACAAACATTAACGAAGAAACACTAAATGAGGGTTGAGAGGTACTATTAGAATTTGATGCTAATAATGAACTCAGTCTGTTGTATCTATTATAGATACAAGCACAAGGCAGCCATATGAGAAGAGATTACAACTTAAAATCCTGACCAATTCCATTAATGATAACGTTATCTTTGAATAGACATGGTGGAAGTTAAAAGAAAATATGAAGCGGTTGGACGAAGGCAATTTAAAATCCATGAAAAGCAAAACATTAAACCATGGTTTACAGAAGAAATGAAGATTTTGGCAACGGAAAAATGGCAGGCGTACCTAATTTATTGAGACTACTGGCATTTATTGAGAATACTGGCACCGTTTTAATAAAGACATCGAACGTGATTTGCATGATGGGCAAAATAAAGTTTGGAGCTACCTATAAATGAATATACCCAAAATTCATCAGTATATGCTGAAGCACGGGTTACGCATCTCTAAAATTTATTTACCAACACAGAAGAGTTACATTTGAGACATACGAGACAATAAGTTAATAATAATGTCAACCAACATCTGATTGAACAATCAATTAAAACGTTGAAAAATGTAAAATCTCCCGATGTTGATCATATCTCAAACGAGTGTCTGACATATGGTGGAGACAACCTGATGAGATACCTACATATTTGAAAACTAGTGTGACAATACATGTACTTGAGAAGGTCAGTGTTACTTTATTAAGTGATGGTTCAGAAACTCTCAATCGCATCATCTGAGATTTGCGATGCACAGATTGGCTTCAAAAATAACAGATCAGCTATTGTTACGATATTAATATTACGACAACTAGTGTAGAAGTCTATTGAATACAACGTACCGATTTTCATGTGCTTCGGCGAATTGACACAAGCTTTCTTCCATCCAACTGTTAAAATGATGCTAACATACAGAAAAATATTATTGATGTTATACAGCATATAAATGTTAACAACACAACGCGAATTAAAAGACTAAAAATATCAATATCAACTGGAATCCGTAAGGGTGATAGTTTGAGCACAACATTGTTTAAATATGGGTAAGAACAAAACTATGGTGAAAATTAAATCTACTGGAATTGGTTTTAGAGTGGGGAATGAACTGATGAGTATCATTTGTTATGCGGACGATTCTGTTCTCATAGCAGAAAATGAAGACGATTTTCAACATTTATTATTTGCATTTAAACAAGATGCTGAAAGTTTAAACATGATAAACAGATAATATACCAATTGAGCAAGTTATGAACTTCCGTTACTTGGGACCAAAAAACAGCAGCTATCGAGATGTTACTGCAAAAGTTGGAGAAACAATTTCATTTTGGTAGAAAGTAAATTAATTTATAAAATATGCGTAAGACCCATTTTAACATATGCAATGGTAACCCTCAGTGATACATTCAGAACTAAACAACTCATGAGGATTACAGAAATGAATATCTTATGTACATGATGGGTTGCTAATTTTTGGTATTACAAAAATTTTGAGTTATTTATGATTCCATTTGTATAATTTTACATCTTATAACAATTGAATCTGAGATAAATGTCAAATTCAAAACGTAGTGAAATGGACAAGAATCAGAAGGCGTTATTGGAGAGACCATGTTGTCAGAATGCCAGATAATCGAAGAAGCAGACAACGATTTCAATTGTTCAAGTTACGAGCTAATATTTTATATACTATATTTGACATTTTTAAGTTCAGATGCATTTAAATGATGGGTTTCCAATTTTTGGTATTATATAACTTTTGAGTTATTTATGATTCCATTTGTTTAATTTTTCATATTATTTTCTGAGGTTCTCATATATTTCGTATCTTCAGTGTCTGTACTCACATTATTCTTTGGTATAAAATGCGCAAAATTCTAAGACACTTTTGATTTTTGGAAACCGGATTTCATAACCTCTAGGCTATCAAAACATATAAGTTAAAGTGTAATATTAAAATGAAAAATGATTAAATCTATACGATAATTTGTATGTTGATTATTGGCATATTATTAAAATATATTGCCTTATTAATGTTCATATAATCTTGTTTAATATATTAAGGATCTTTTGTTTTGCTTTATAAAATAATATAAATACAAAGGATAACAAATTTTATATTCATGACTTATCGCAAATTCCCAAAACGATATAATTTACATGAATTCAAATATTGTGAAAATGGTAAAATGGAATATCAACAAGTACGAGTATATAAAAATATTTTTTTATACAGCTAAAATAAATGAAACAACTGACATCAAAACAGAATTTCTGAAATATCCTTAGAGAATAATGTACTCTAAATTAATGTTTAAAGGAACAAATAATGTACGATAAAATAAAAATTTGTTACTTTCAATGAAGAGACTGAAATATTTGGACGCTCGTTCGATCATGTTGATCTTTGAATTTTTTTTAAAAACTATGCACGAATTTGGAATTTAGAATTTAGAAACTTAAATTCACATGGTTGTAAAAACTTTGGTCAATCAAAGATAACGAGTCGAAGAACTGTCATTTAAGTGGCTAGTATCAGAGGTAGGATATATGGTGTAAAGTGAATGCGTTGGCTTCAAATCGTGTTCAATGGCAGTTGTTCATTTTGATCCTAAGCTTCAACTCGGTGTTAAGGCTGTTGATGAGACAATATTATATACTTTATAGATGTACTTCTTAGATAAGATCGTGTTAACAATAGCAATAAACCCTTAAAAATAATAATTGTAACTGAAATGATATGACCCACTCACTCACTCGATGAATATAAACCAAACCATTAAATTATAAATGGGAATGATTAAAATATTTTCATAAAATAAATTTTTGTCACTTCAAGTTTATCACACTTCACATTTCACTTTTCTATATATTACGTATAAAATTTGTTACAGACAAGACAAACATCACATATTCCCAAATGATTGAATATCAATTTGTTTAATACATTTATTTTCTCATTGATAAATTTCGTATAGGATAGATAGCTCATCATAAATATTTTTGGAATAGGTTTTATGTATCAAAATTGAATTTTTACGAGTTTTTTAGGAATACATTTTTAGGCTAAAGTCACTCGAAAATTCCCAAATGAAAATAGCGAAAAAATTGGATATGATTAGTAACTTATTTCAAAAAAAACATTTCAAATTT
>JANSTX010053037.1:0-11506 GCA_027564355.1 Penthetria funebris | reverse complement strand
TAATATTATTGTGGTTAGATTTTTTAATAATTTTTTATAATATGTAATTTTTAATGTTTTTAAATAAATTATTTATTAATAATTGTAAAATTTATCGTATTTTATTGGTTTAAGGTTTAAGGTGCATGACTGATACAAATATTAATTATATACTGCAGTAGTCGATGCAGTTCTGGAAAATTTAAATTAATTTTTCTTAATTTCAATTTAGATTTTTGAATTTCACTATCAGAGAATGAATTGACTAGCACACTTAACGTCTATGGTATCGTCGTTTAGAAGACGTATCAAAAGCAGGATATATTGTTAGCAATTGCCAACACTGGTTCGATTTAAAATTTCGTACACATTCAGTTAAGTGTGTTAGTCTATTATAACCTTCAGTTAATGTGAAGTAATGATGAAATTGAAGAAAACGCAACAATTGATAAATGTTTATTGAACGTTCGAGTCTAATTGAACCATTAAAACATAATATTTTTAATATTTTCTCTATATATGTTGTTGCCAATTGTGGTCGCTTGATCTCAACTATCTTCACACCTCCGATTTTGGTGAATTGTTGATACAACATGCCCTAATCTTTTGCAATTGGTGTGTTGAACACGATTTATTGAAAATGGATTAGGCACTCAGTTTATTATATACAATAAAATATTTTTGGCCATATTACATAATGTACTTATTTTTAAAGTCAGAAAAACTACTATTCAGATCCTGATTCAATTAAATTAAAAATTATAAATTTTATAGTTTGTCTAAAGCTCGTAAATTTTACGTTCAAAATTTAAATATAATAGTGTAATCACAGTCTTATAATATTTTTACGCTTATGAGCGCCTGTTACTTTATCGTTTATTTCGCTAATGTGAGAATTTTCGCTGTATTTTAAATATATTTACTTTATTACCAGGTGTTTTTAATAAACATTAAAATGTTCGTTAATTAATGATACAACAAGTTCCTGGCCTTTTGTAATTGGTTTCTTTATTTTCAAATTTAGGCAAAATTCAGTGAAAATGTATTAGACACCCAATTTATCATATGCAATTCAATGTTTTTGGCCATGTTACATAAAACAATGATTTATCTAAAACTCGTAAATTTTACCAGGAGTTCAAAATTTAAATATGTAATCGCTAATCGCAGTAATGTTTATTTTTTACATTTATGTGACCTCAATCCCTTATAATTACATTTTTATTTGTATAGTGTTTAAGCAAAACAATCAACAATCAAACAAAACAAACCAAAATCATTGCAATTTTTTTTTTTGAAAATCAACGTTCCATTGTTTTGACTACCGTGCAAATTATCAATATTTTACTGTGTAGATTCAACATTTAGAATGAACAATTTGCAATAACAAATCTTGTACTAAATTCTAATCATTTCACTTCATCTATTGTAATTGAGATTGAATAAATGGAATATCATCTGAATTTCGGTGTGTATACCATCAGATGTTTGCTTTAATTCAGAAATAATAAAATGTAGTTTCTATTTCTCATTAATTACAATATTCATAGCATTCATTGCTTAAGAAAATAATATTATTCTACTATATAAGCGGAAGTGTTGCAGCTCACAATTCATTATCAAGTAAAGCTTCGATTAAGAAGGTAGACTACGAGAAAATAAGATTCAAATAAATTTGTAAAGTAATGTTATAATTTGTGAAAACTGTTATATTGAATAAATTAAGTTTGTATTAAATTGCAAAACCTAGCCTTTTCGTTAACCGCTCGACCAAGGCTAATTATAACGAAGAGTAATTAAATAAATAGCATAGCAGTTTTTATAACAATATATTCAATATAATTTTACGGTATCCAACAATGAATAAAACCATATATTTGATGAGATTGATACACAAATCCCATACTATCATTTAACATTGTCATTTTAATTATTTGTTTAAGAATCTACAAAACCATTGATCGATCAGGTTCATTACGGTACCATATATCATTGATTATTTTACCGAAATTTTGAAAGAAAAAAAAAAGCATTCAAACAATCAATATAAGAATTTTACTACCAAAAAAGATTTTGAGTAAATAAAAAAGAAAAAATTTAAAGTTATAATTTATTAACTTGTGTATACACAAATAAATGAAAATACGATATATTGTACATAATGCCATAAGTAAATTCGTTGTATATACACAACAATAATCTTCATAATGAACGGTTATTCTGAGGACAGAATTAAAATACATAAGAATTAATTATTATAATTTAAATTTTGTTGCTTCTGAACTTAAAAAGGTTTCTTGACTTCTGGTGTGGTTTAATTAAGTCAAGGACACCACCATAGTTTCTTGCATAATATCACAGACAAAATTTTCATTATGTAAATTACAAAATCAAATTCTTATTTACATATGCAATTGTTATGCTTTATAAATGTATGGCAGTCATTATATTATTAAAATAATTACTATTCAATTACATAAAATATGAGAAAAGCTAAAATAAAATACAACTATATAATTACTGTACAGAAAGTCCCTGTGGAAATTCCCACGAACTATGATCTTACATTTAATTTTGTTAGAAACGCATTGAAGTCAGAATTATAATAGATTTTAAGTGCCTATTGTAGGGATATGGTGATACATGGAGTGTTCGACTATCATCGAGGTTACTCAAACAATCTTTAACTGCACGCGGTTTCACTGGTAACACGATCACAGTATATGTCAATTATATTCAGTAAAAAGGTTGAAAAAACAACTCAACAACAATGCAGTAGCTGAAGATTTACTCTACTGAAATATTCAAATGTATAAATATGAATAATTATTATTGATCCTATATTTTACAGTTGGCAAATTTCAATTATAGTTATGTGAGTTTACATTTGTTGTTACATGCATGATTGAAACGGAAAATTAATATCGTAATGCTGCCCTATGCGCCCTCGAGGCGTAAAGATTCAGATAATGATTATTATAGGGATACATCATGATATAGTTTGATAATACTATGAAAATATGTAAGGCTGAAATAAAGTATATATTTTACGCATATTGTACTGCAATGAGATATATTATATTTCTATTAAATATACGAATAAGTTAATTATAATTCTCATAATCATATCTTATAAATAAAAAATGATGCTTAGAGGCAGGTTCATCGCTGTACGATCTTGTAATTCATGGCTGTAAGTTTATGTCTAGGATTAAATCCAAGTCAACGAATAGTTGCAGAACAAAATACACAGAGAACTAAGAAATTTAAAAAAAAATTACCATACTATGAATTCAAGAAACAGTCTGTTGCTCAATAAGGGCAACTCAGAATAGTAAGACTGGTTGAGGTATATGAAGGATATTTAACTAACTGTATCCCTATATGCTGGACAGCAATGTTAAAAATGAATATCATTTGTGAATATCGATTGCTATAGTTATAATAGTTGGCGTCGAATTGCCGGATATGGGTGATACAGTAAACCAGAAGTGTCTACATTACTTGTTCCATGTTATATACAAATTCAGTGTTAATGTTGGACTGTTAATACGGTTATTGGTTAATAACTCGCTATTATTCTAGAGTCTCATTAGTGTTTAAGTGACAGAGGGTCATTATAAAAGGGTCAAATATAAATCTGTATCCCCGGAGAACATAAAATGGCAGTAGGTGTCCTAAGTATAAAAATTTAAATATCTCGTAAACGGTTTTATATAAAGAATAGAGATGTAGAATGAAAAGTTTATAATAATTGTCTGTATATGTCTTAAGCACGAAAATTAAAATATGTCGTGAATGGTTAGGTATACATATCTATGCATTTATAGTAGGCGTGTAGCGAAGTTTAATAGAAAGAAAATCAATTTAGAAATTTGAAAGTGAATAATTGATTAATACTTTTTATTGCCATCCATTATGTACTTCTATTTGATACCATTATCAACATATCTGGTCATTTGAGTCATGACTAGACATTTTGCGGAAACCTTTGATTCGTAGATTCGTGTTAGGTGAGCATAGTCACTATTTTGAAATCAATATCTATTATGCTTATTACTTTGCTATTGATACAGTAGCAATATTATATTTAAAAACATTCAAAAATATACAGTAATCATCTAAAATCATAAGCAAAAAAAAAACAAATTAACGTTGTGTTTTATGGGCACTTTGCAAAATCACATTTGTATATACACAATCTAATTTTCGTATAGGTTTAATATTATTAATTTCATATTTTTGTTGTCTCATTTAAACGATTATGTATTATAGTACCCCAAAATTAAATCTCAGTAGTATCGTAAAATGTATTAAATTGATAGATTTCCAAGATAATTCAAAAAATATGCACAATACTGTCATTGACGTTACCCGTTTTATTGCTTTTATTATATACAAATTAGACAAATATTCAATTTATATTTTAACAAACGGTTTAGCATAGATCTTATAAGTTGTTTTTTGTCAACTTACTCGGTAGTTAAAGTTTCATTTCAACAATTAATATGTTTTAATATAGCCATAACACGGTTATTTTCTATTTCAAACGATTAGTAAACAAAGGTGACAGTTTGCTATGTACAATGCTATCATGACGATGATTTATTTTCGATAAAAAATTGCCATATGGCATTTAAAATTACAAAGAAATAAATTGTAGTAAAATCATATACCGAACATTCAAAACAAAAAAAAAAAAATTTTGAAATTGAAAATGTTTAAATTTTAAATATGTTCCCGCTAGTATAATATAACATTATTTATGTACGAACGAACTCTATTCGCTACAGGGCGAATAATACTCTATTCGCTATATAAAATAAAGGTTTTACTTCGCTATTTTTATATTCTGAACATGCGTAGATGGTTTATTTGCGTATATATGGGTATGCGCAGCACATATGAGCAACTGTTTTGACAGGTGCAAATGATTTTAGTGACTTTTAACTTTAATTTTATTAATAATATAATAATAATTTTTTTTTCTACTTTATTGATCGACATCTTTTTGGAATATGCTATGATGAGTATAGTTTGTTGGGTTGTACTAGAGTTTCAGCCAACACAGTCGATCGTCCATATTCAATGAAATGTCATATAATTCGTATTCTATGTTATCAAACGTATTTTGTTTTAGTCAAATCAAATATGGAAAAATATTTAATGAAAGTTTTTACTTTGTAATTTAAAATGTTACAAATTGTGAATGTATTAATTATTTTTCGATAGATGTGCTTATTCTTTCTTTATGTAAATATAAATATATCTACATAAAGAAAGAATAAGCCATAATTTTGATTGAATTATCAAGAATTCTAATGATAGCTGGGACGCATAATTCGATTTATTTACAATTTTTGTTTAGTTTATTTTAAGATTTTCCAGCATTAAGTTAGGTATTTCCATTTTTTTGTATCTAATACAACAAAATTGCATACAAAGCTTATATCATTTAAATCATCTCATCTTAATCAGGGCATTAATTTTGCACTCCTACTATACACATTTTAGAAATTTTAGTAGATTTGTCACATGTTCTTCCGTTGTAATCAGTTCATGGAAACCAAAAATTGTCCTCAATTATTTGATTTAAAGGATTTATTCTCAATCTTCCAATCTCTATATTGGAACTGTTTTCGAGGTATTCAATAAACTAGACATTCTCATTATTATGCTCTGCTGATGCAAATGTACAATGTGAAAATATTGAGAAATTAATTGGAAATTTTGGAACTCTGTATCCGAAGAACATAAGTGTCAGTAGGTGTCCTAAGTACATAAATTTTAATATCTCGTGGACGATTAGGTACAGAGACAGGTAGTAGAATGACAAGTATACAATAATTGTGTTATGTCTTAAGCCATGTAATCGATTGAAAAACTATTGAATAACTGTGTCCTAAGCGCAAAATTTAAATAACATATAATTGAAATAATTTTAAAGTTAGACTTAGACAACATCAATAGAATTCGTGTTATTCATTACATTATTAGTAAAGTGTGGTCAGAAGAAGTGTATATAAGAGAAATGTCGTGAAATATATCACCTAACTGACCAAAATTAGCAAGGTTTTTACAATAATTATTCATGATAGAAAAGACCTAAGAAGAGAAGGAAACGGCTACTGAAAACGTTGGTATTGATGACAAAAAAAGTTAATAAGTAAATGGCGTTTTAAATTGTCACAACAAGATTTGTTTGCTATGCTAATGTTTCTATAAAAAGGGTAAAATTAAATACTGGACATTAGTGAGCCCAGATGGAAAAACAAAAAAAAAATATTGATTATATATTTACATTCGTCAGTGTAAATAGACTACCAACGGGACCTCAAATTTAAAGGAATTATAAAGACAAGAAGGTGACTACTGTTTATTATTTCGTATCCATTTTAATAAATATCTACCTTTTAACATGCGGTCTACTATCATATCAAAACTTTTTCAGCAAAAAAATCACAAGTGCCAGTGTTATGTCTGCAAGAAATCACCTGCGGTCAAATATAATCATTCATCCGAATGGAAAAAGGCGTGCACTACTCAGAAAAGATGTATGTTTGAAATTTGTTTACTATTTATGCAACATTCAGAACCAAAAATTAAGACAGATGAAATCAAAATTTTCGGCTGATAGAGGCAGCATTTAAAATTACATCGTTAGGATACTACAATAGAAATTTGGTTTGGGACTTAGTATTCTCTATATTATAAAGTTAGTTGGTGTTAAAGGTGAAAGACTAACCAAGACGATGGGGTACAGACAAGCAGATTGAACAATGGGGTACAAACAGGCGGGTGATATTTCTAAAAAAATACATTATTAAAGATTTATTTAAAGACATGATCCATCGCCAAAGAACTCAAAAAAGAAACTAATTATCCTAGAAATCAAAGAATTATTAGCCATATTTACTGGTTATTTAAATAACATAAAAAAATCCCTTGTATCGATAAAGATTTAATATGCAGAAAATAGGATTTAATATGCAGAAAATACCAATAAAATGAAAATGCATTTGAAACTTAACATGCCGCGAACTACTGGAATTCTTAACGAACTTAGAGAATCCATACGATATTGACCACACTCTACACAGGTAAATAATTGTGCGATATATCAATGAATCGTATTGTTGGGGTTTTGGACACCATTCCGAATATTCCATTCAGTTTTTTTTTAACTGGACTCTAAGTCACTTGAACTACGAACCTGTCTAGCAGCTTATGTCATTCTTGGCTCGATGGAATTGAACATTCTATTCTACGCCACTTTCCTTACTGTCAGTTATGTTATTATAGACAGTTGATTTGTAATATTTTCAAAACTTTTACTAGCTCACCATTTTTATCATTTAATTGATGAAACCAATTAAGTATTTACCCTCAATTATATTGATAATTGGTTTCTACCTCGCCGATCGTTATGAATACAATTCAGTTTTAGATTAGTTGCTATTGTATATATTTGCCAGTAGTTTAATAAAAATAACCAATTTGCGATTAGTGCAAACATTCACATACCTGAAACTGAATTAATCTTAAAGTGAGCTTTTCTAGTTCTTATTGCGTATTATTAATATTTGACTAAATTCCTGCCAGATTCAGTACCTACACTTTAATTCATATTCAACCACTTTAGTAATCGTTCTCCGTTCACATTATTTTTGAGTTGACTAAGTTTTCTGTTATCATGATGATTTAAGTCGCAAACTCATATACTGCGATACAAACTATCGCTTACCTCTTCAATGTATCATCTAATAGTCGGGGTCCATTATCTCAGGATCAGAATATTCATGCAGTTTACCTGACAGACGATTACTAATTTTCAGTATTTTGGAATTGAACGAATTTGCCAGAATTTTAACATAATAAATTAGTTCAAGTAAAGTGAATCCTATACGAAATTCATTCAGAGTCGTTACTTTTTTTACAAGTTTTTCATACATCCAAATAATAATTATTGTTTGCGGTACTTTGTTTAAACAAGCATAAAGTTTTTAAATTAATTTTTTTTTTCTTCTTTCAGGTTTGCAATTTTTTATTACCTTGATATTTATGTATAAATTGTAATGCAAAAAGAAAATATAGTTCATATATAATAATAAAACTACACAACTTATACTTAGTTTCGCGTATATGACCAAAAAAAACCAAAATTGTGGCGATATTTTTCAGTTAATAGAATAGATAAATATATAATTAGCAAAGGTCAATATTCGCAATACTCGCAAAATTAGATGTTTACCATAAAAAGAAGACAAGATGGACTTGCTGAAATATATATACATACTCGTGCATATATCCAATTTACACAATTTGGTATTAAATCGATATCAAGATGGTCAATAAATCGATAGCTTGATCACTTAATCTAAATCCTGATGGTTATCAAAACTTAGTTATCATCTTTCATTGAAACCTGGCCCTATTCTACCTTTTTGTTGTTGAGTCATTTACAGTAATTTCCAACACATTTATTGTAAGTCACCCCATATTCTAAGGTCACAATTCTTTGTTTTGCCGTTCACATTGTACAACTAAGTGAAAAAAGCATCGGATCAGAGAGAAACAAAAATTAAAGAGTTAAAATATCAGAACCGACGTAATAAGTGAAGGTGACTCAAGAATTGAACAGGCAATGAAAACGTAAGACTGAATACAGAAAAAAAAGAAAACTAAGTAAGTCCATCTTCAAATCATAGTAAAAGTAAATGTGCATGACAACCGACACCGATAATGTAGAAATATTGAGTATACTTTGTAATATATCGCGAGCTATATTATCGATGGATATATATCATCGTATCAATATTGGATAATATTTTTTATTTGATAAGCGTGGATATCAAATGATTAACAAATCGAATGTAAATAAGACTATACTTGATAATCTTTAACATTGGAGTATGATAACTCTGCTATGTACGATGCATCCCCTTGCTGAATACTATTAATAAAGTTATTGATATTATTATCTTGCATGTACATCATCTCAGCCGATCATCATGTCTTAATCTCACAAGGAAATTATTCGATTATTCATCCCCAAAAGTTTGTTAATTGATTCTACGTGCATGTTCACACCTCGACCTCAATCTACGAGTATGTTGAACTTATTGTCGACACCTTATTACCGGTATGAATTTGATTGTTATTGAAAACGTTAGGGTGGGGGGCAAAGTCTGTGTTATTTTGCGGTTTGTAGATGGTTGTCAATGGTGACAAATGGATTAACCAACTAACGTATGAGTAACTCGATTTAACTCTACGTGGTGGGTAACTGTTCATTTTGGCGACCAGGTGAAAAATTGCTAACCAAGAGATTAGGTAGATACGGATTTATTCGTCACTCTACTGAATTATTAACAAACTATAAGTGATTCCATATTTTCCGATATTTAATCTCATGTTTATAGTAGATTTTGGTTGATATTTGATATTTTCTACATGCTACAGATATCAATTTAATATTGCAGTACCGTATTAGGCGCCCATGAAATGTAAGGGTTGAGATGTTGTTATGGTGGTTATTCACACCATAGCCCGTTCTTCAACTCAGAATATTTTTATATAGGTCTTCAGATTCTAGATATTATTAATTGATACATCTTATTGTTGACGAAGTTACTAATCCGCTTTTTACCTCAAACTGATGGTGTACATTCCGTGTGATCGATGCTAAATACATTATACTAATGCCGTATTTGTCGGGCTGATGAAAGAAACATCTTATCAATAAATTGGGCAGCTACGGAAGAACATTCTACTGAAATATTCGAATGTACAACCGGATAATTATAATTGATCTCGCATATTTTCCAGTTGGTAAATTTCAATGTGAATTACTTGAGTTCATATTTGATGTTATGTGCATATTAGAAATGACAAAGGCTCATCGTAATATCATCATATCATGATTAATTCTTCGATATTTATTAATCAGAATACAATATGGAAATACTATGGGAAAGTTAAGGAATACAATTTGAAGAAATTGTGAATGATAAGATTTACTACTTACTAACACTAATGTTTCAACCAGACGCATAATGATAATAGTTTGGTGTTCAGTATTGTGAAGAAAAGATTTGGGAAATAATACACAATAGAATAATTAATCAGAATTATTGAACTTTATTGAAAGCGTATGGGATAGTATTAAAATTCCTGAAACATTATTATGGAGACGTCCGTTCAGTACTGCCATGAAGTTAACTGCCTAGAATTTTGTTGATTACATTATACATATTTCCATATAAAGTATTGTAAGAATTAACTACCAGCATAACGACTTGAATATGCCTTTTATTACCGATAAAAAAAATAGAAAAACATTTTGATTTTATTAACAATTTGAAAATGAGTTATGAA
Source organism: Penthetria funebris (assembly GCA_027564355.1). Lineage (NCBI taxonomy): Eukaryota > Metazoa > Arthropoda > Insecta > Diptera > Pleciidae > Penthetria > Penthetria funebris. The sequence continues at coordinate 1,150 of JANSTX010053037.1, read as the reverse complement.
GCACATTTGCCATTCAATGGCTGCATAAACAAGTAAAACAGTAGAATATTATAACTATGTGTAATATTTGAACAGTCCGTTCAGCAACAATTACTTCCACTCCTATTTCTTTGGAAATTAAGGAGGTGTCGCAGTTTTCACCCATTAGTGCTCAATATTAGACAATGTTGGAATTTCTATGTGCTTCCAAATAGTATGAGAATCACAATATACTGCAAAGGAATTCAATGGATTTGTTAAGGGTGATATCTTTGGTAAAAACATTTTTTCACACATAAGCAATTTCAATTGAACGCCACGCTTTTATGGGCATATTTGAAAGAAAGAATGATGACGAAGTGGAGAATTTCAAATATGGTGGTGTCGTAATAGATATCCGGTTCCATTTACTTATGGCTGTAAGGAATGGCTGGAAGTGAATATAATCACATATCTTGGACAATTGCGATTGTTTGTTGACTTTTTGTACGTTTTCATGGACTAAATGTTTAGATGATAATGATACGAATTATCTATCTACATATGCTACATGATCTTTAGAATTTGTTAACTTTTAATATGATCTTTGTTTTGTAGATATCCTTGCAGTTACTTGTAAACCATGTACATTTTTCCACTCCATTAACTAATGCAGATTAACTAAAAATCAAATCCGCACTAATTCATTACAATTGATATAGGATATACCGTCGATGAATGGAATAAACAGGGGCAATAATGTTTTAACCTTTTATCCTTACTATACTCATTTTTTGTTTTTAATTCATCATCATCATCTCGACTTGTACTTTACGCAGTAGCATAGGGCGGTAACGACCAACCGCATTCACTTCACTTCAACTTTGTTCACACTGGTACTAGCTTCCATAATGATAATTTTTTCCGTCACTGCGGAATCCTCTCGACCTGCACTTTACGCGATAGCATTCACACTAGTACTTCTTCTTCTTCTTCTTCTTCCTTGCCTTTTTCCTTATTCAAGGTCGGTTCTCCTACTTCTCAACGTATTTCTACACAAGTTTCTGTCTTGTGTATCGTCACTTTGTGCATTCAATCTGTTCAAGTCATTTCGTACAACTGATAACCAAGTAGCTTGTGGGCGACCGCGTTTCCTTACATCTTTTCCAATATTCAAAGCCAATTTAACGCA
>JANSTX010053026.1:0-11507 GCA_027564355.1 Penthetria funebris | reverse complement strand
TGGCTTTGAATATTGGAAAAGATGTAAGGAAACGCTGTCGCCCACAAGCTACTTGGTTATCAGTTGTTCAAAATGACCTGAACAGATTGAATGTAGAAAGTGGCGATACACAAGATAGAAACTTGTGGAGAAGTAGATTGAGAAGTAGGAGGGCCGACCCTGAATAAGGAAAAAGCCAAGGAAGAAGAAGAAGAAGGAGAACGAGTTCTTTTAAAGGAACTAAAGGATTTTTTTTAATGAACACAAGATATTTAATGTATTTATTGTGTTATTAAATTACAATTCAATTTTAAATATAATATAAAACAATTTAATTCATTATACGGATCAATAAGATTGAATGGATCAATGTGTGTTTACATGATATATGTCTATTGTGCATAAAAAATACTTAAATATTGCATATGATTATATATTTTCACTATATTTTTCATTCTAATTTAATATAGAAAATGCATTTTCATCTAAATATACTAAACAACATATTACTGACGAATATAAATATTTGCAAACGCCGATATGCATCCATGAAAATGGAGAACAAAAACTCATTAAAGTTTTATTATAACGTCTAAAAATGATGAATGAGATGATAATTTGTATTTTCATTTTTTTTTTTGCCCTATTTGTTTGTGGATCGTATAATGTAGATTTTCCTTAAAAAGAAAATTGTGTTTATATTTTGAATGAAATTTTTGCAGATGATGAATTTACCTAAATGTAATCTTATCGTAGTAGAAAGAATTTCTATACTAAACATACATTTAAATACATTATTTTGAAATAATCAATTATTATCAAATTTGTATGATCCTAGACATGAATTGAAGTAAATTTTCATTTAAAACAATTGTATTGATCCTCCTGTAGTCTTCATCAATCATTTGGTTAATATCATAATCATTCTGGTTCAATTATTCCTCAAACTTTATTATTTTTTTTTTTTTGGTTCTATTCAACAAGTATGTCTTTATAATTTAGTTGGCGATTGGAGTATGATAATGTGTGATCTTTGAAGAATAAAAATTTCATCAAGTTGGCGGTGGTGTAATACAGAATTAAATGAATTACGTGATTTATTCGAACAATGTATTGAGTCACACAAAATTGGGATCTATGTAATTTTGAACCGGATTTTTTCCATAAAATGCAATCAAATAGAGTAAAACCTGTACAATCAAAATTTATCTAGAATATTATTCTTAATTAAAAATTGCAATTATACGATCATCAAAAGATTTTTTTCTGTGTATTTGATTTAGAATATAAATGATCTTCAGATAAAAAATTAATCGATTATCAAAGCAATAAATAATTGTTTTCCTATACCCATCCTGCTATGCGATTCCATTCCAATGATTGATTGAACATCTTGTATTAAAATTTGATATGAATTCAAATTTGAAGTAAAATGCATAAAGTTCGAATGCGAATTTTGTGATCATTTTGTTGTAACCTTATTGTTATTTTTAATATTTACTTGTGTCTTTCATAACCTATTTGCGTTTAGTATTATCTTATGTGACTTATCTACCACATTTTGTTTTATACTTTTATGTATTTTTCCTTGATTTCTACTAATTTTAAATATGACAAATTGTAGTGTATTTAAAAGAGCCGGATGATCATCATGACTACGTCAAATATCATTGATTTATAATGAAAGTTTTTATAAGCCATTAGTTATGTTTTTGAAATAAGAAACTTCTGAATTCATCAATGAGTGAAGAAGTAAAATTTCAATATTTTAATTAAAATCATTAGTTTTAAAAATACATTAAATTTTCATGAATCGATGAACTCAATTAAATAATGTATGCAACCAATTAAAATCATCACAAATAATTAAATCATAACGTTTACGTAACTTCCGTCAATATGCAGGTTTTTTAGAAATTATGAGAACAACTGAAATGAAGATCTTGTATATTATCGCAAGGCATAGAATCAAAAGTGATGATATTCCAAATGGGTGTCAAATTCAAGACAAAGTAAGATGGACATGAAGCATAAGGGGTTATTGGAGAGTTGCTCAATTTGGCTTATGTCAGGTGTACAGTATAATATTATGCAAACATATTTCAACTGATGAATTCAATCCAATGAACATTTTTTGACCACAGTTGTGTACACGACTTTCTCCCGACATCACTTTACGCAAATATTCATTCATTGTAAGATTCTACAATACCAAGAAATTTTTTATAATCAGGAACAAATAATTTATCACAAGCACCATGAAATGCTAAATTATTCCAAGCCAAAAATATTGTTATGCTAATTAATCTTTTTAGTACTTTTTCCAATTATATATTTCTCTCTGGATATGTAACACAGCTTGAAGATCTTAATCTACCCAGTTAGCACAGACATGTTAAATTTATGTTAACATCAATGATCGTACAAAATTGTCTTGTATTTAATAACCAAAGAACCAAGAAATATTGTTTGATATCGTTTGATATTGCCTTTCATTGTGATATAAAATAGGGATGATAAATTTATTTGTTAAGTAAATTTACTAAAAAAACAAGAGAAATGTATAATTGGTTGCCAATTATTGTAGGCCCTGGAAATTGTTTAACGGATCACTCCATAATACATAAATATACATTAAAGAGAATTGCAAAATAGTTACGGGATACGCTTCACTTCAGAACAGGCGATTTCGCAAGTACATCTTGTGTTTGGCAACAATCAACATCGAGTAATGCTTCTAATTTTTCGTCTTCAAACTTTTTTGGCCGACCCGGACGTTTTTCGTCTTCTAAGCCAAAATCACCATAAGCTCATACATAAGCTTATACTACCACACATTCTTTCAATTATATTATCAGTTATTTATGTAAAATTTGATGTCTGTATGTATTATACAAACAATTTTAATCTGAAAAATAAAAAAAAGGAGTAAAAAGTTTTTCCTCATCTTCGAACTTAGCCTCACAAATTAGATAAAATTGACACGTGCAAAATTTCATAGCGATATCTCAAAGCATTCTCAAGTTATCGTGCGCACAGACAGGCGGATGGACGGACGAACGGACGGTTGGACGGACGAACGGACGGACGGACGGGCCTAAAAATAACACCCGAAGAAGTAAAGTTGGCACTTCAATTAGTTAAATTCACGTTTTATTTTAACCTAATTTAATTATCTATTATACTTTGTAATATTACCAATAATATTACTAACAAAGTAAATTATATGGTTAATTATACGTAGTTTTTTACCATGTGAATTAATTTATCGAACTTAGTAATTTTAAGGTAAAATTTTAGGTAATTTATAACCTAAAAATAAATCTAATATTAACTTTCATGTTATATTACCTCAGAAGTAAAATTTTTAGGTAATTTACAACCTAATAATTTTACCATCAAATTTACCTATAAGTAATATTTACCACATATAGTAAAAGTAAGTAAAAACTGAACTAAAATTTTTATTAATTAACCTACATGTTTAAGAAATATGTATAATATTACGTAAATTTGACTAAAAATTACAAAGAAATTTGATAACTTAACCACTTTGTGCTAACTGCGTATTGATTTAATAGTTCGCTAGTTCTAATCTTGCTTCAATTAATTTAGATTCACATTCTAAATGCATAAAATATATCGTGAATATTTTCCAGTAATCTCTACCAGTTTTTTTACATATTTTTTTCGCTAAAATATAAGAAATGACTGCAACTTACACGGACGGATATGTACAAAAAGTTTAATTACACATCATTTAAATACTTTAAATTAATTATGGTCTTATGCTTCTCAGTCCCAATTAAAAGGGTGCCATAACCGAAATAACGGTAAATTTGTAATTTTCATATGTATGGCAAACCGTTTATTTTCCCAGGATATTAATGTATGTACTCGTACTATACTTTGATGTTTTTAAATCGAAAATCCTGTTTTAATTTAAATTTTATTAAAATATTGTTATATATTTCGATTATCCTTTAAAAGAAGAAACCGTTAATGTTTGATCGTTTATAGCTAGGTAAATACTTATTTTCATATATTCATATGAATACGCGTATATAATATGTGTCTTGTGTATGTAAACATATTTTACAAATAGGATTTTTCTATCTTACTAAAGAATTTATGCATCAACAAATTACAGCAAATAAAAAACCTTAATAGAAAATACTTTTACTGTTCGTATTTTCCTGTTATCATTTTTCCGTTTATAAAAACAAAAGGAAAAATTTTATATAACAAAAATTTCCATAACCGAATATTTGACCAAAATTCCAGAACGACGAAAAATTACATATATCCTTTAAGGATAAAATTCCTTAACTCAACATAATATCTATGTAGATGTAAATATAAAAATATCCTTGTTTCTATCTATTCGTATACTCCATATATGCTGCGTATATGATGTTATATGGTTTTTATTAAAATTATTGAAGAAGGATTTTTAATATAATTTATGTATGAGAAGTAAGATACAATATTATATACATATTTATATATATATATATATATACATATTATATAAATTATCTCTCAAATACTTTGCAATAATAGTAAAGATTTTATATGTACAAAATACCCTGTTGTGCCACCAAGAAATGTTAAAACTAACATTAAATGCATAAATTTTAATGCTGCAGCAATAAAAGCACTCTTAAATTTATAAAATTTTCTGAATTTTCCAACAGAATTTTATTAGAGTCATAATTACAGTCTTAAACATTTTCTTTTGCGTTGACATTTTACAGCATTATTTCTTCGAATAACTTCTTATTAACTTTGAATATTACTGTCTACTATTTCTATTTCAATATATACAAGTATATGGTCAAATAATTTAAAAGTTAATAAATCAAATTGTTTTTTGTTACAAAATAAGGGAAAAACTATATAAGAAAAATTAAAAAAAAAAAAAACTATCATAAATTTATATTGAAAGTGCAACAATAGCTAAATCAGCCGGGGTTTTTTTTTTTTTTTTTTATTGCTTACTTTGCTAAATAATCCACTAAATTCAAGAAATATTTAAATTTAAAGTTTGCAGAATAAAAAAAAAAAAAAAACTTTCAAAATTTTCTGCTTTTCTGCATATATCGCCTGGCGTATGTGTATATATATCAACCCTTTGGATTTCAAAATCCATATAGACAACGAATATATCTATTGATGATTGCCGTATGGTAAAATTTTATCTCTTTTTGAAGTCATTTTATAGTTCATGTACATATGCTGGCATTCTATTTGAAACGCTGGATTGATTGTTTCGTTTATTTAATCCATTTGAATTCATTCGTTTGTTTTGCTCCTATATATTTATTTACAATTTATTTACAAAACCATGTATATTTGATCTTCGAAATCAATAAAACAATGAATCGGTATTTATTTGACTTTGCCATAATATATGCATAAATAGACAGCGACCTAGATAGATTGAAATTATTCAGTAAATTTATATTAAGTATACATACAATAGTAGAAAATATTAGCATAACTCTAGCATATGTCAACAATATTTAGAATCATTTGAATAAATTTTTAATGACAATAATAAGTTAAGTGATTTCCTATACAATGACATAAATTTGATTTATATCTATAAAAGTGCATAACTATTTTACTAATATTCGTATACCATTTACCACTTAAACGTCATCTATCGATGTCAAACAACTGATTACAATATAATAATCCAGTTAATTTGGCAAGCGTTAAACATTGGATTTTACCAGACACATTTTTCGCGACATAAAAATTAGGTTGCGTGATTAGATTGCGTAATTACGCCGCGTATATAAAACGGCATTTGCCTGAATAAATTTCTAATATAATAAATTGAGAGATTTGCTATACACAACTATTTTACTGATATTGCCATTTACCACTTAAACGTTAAAATAAAAAATATTTAGATTTATTTATCATTGCTAAACAACTGATTACAATTTGGAAAGTGTTAAGCATTGGATTTTACCAGACACATTTTTCCCGACATAAAAATTAGGTTGTGTGATTAGATTAATTAATTAATTACGCTGCGTATATAAAACAGCATTTGCCTAAATAAATTTCTAATGACAATAATAAATTGAGAGATTTCCTATACAATAAAATGATATAGATTCATATCTATATAATGCACAACTGCTTTACTAATATTCGTCAACCATTTACGACTTAAACGTCAAAATAATTTTTTTTTTTAATTTGTCTATCGCTGCAAATAACAGCTGATTAAAATATAATTCAAAAAAATTAACAAACATTAGACATAGTTTTTATCAGGCATATTTTCCGCCACATAATTACGCCACGTAAAACATGATTTTGCCACGGAACATTTTTCTGCTGCATAAAAATTTGGTCACGTAATTCCGCGTAAATAAAACAGCATTTGACTGAATATAATTTTCAGCTCTTTATTTTTTGACAACTTTGATTATCAAAAGGCACAATAATTTAAAATATTATTTATAATACACAAATTATGTAATAATTAAATTACACTGACCAAACATGCAGCTCAAAATTTGAATTTGACATCTAAATTAGGTGGCGTAATTTAATGAATATGTTAACAATAAAAAATTACGCAACCTAATTTAATGGACAGCATAAATTTATGCTCATAATGACACAATATCCATCAAAATTACGTAAAAATTCGGAAATTATCATCGATGTCTCTGCATTGGAAAATTATCGAAAACAAACATTTTTTTCGTATTTTATTGAGGTTGAAAAAATTTTTTCCTTACGAATTATCAATTTTACTGCATGGAAATTAATTGAATTTATTGAAAATTCATGTGAAGAATAATTCATAAAAAAATCAGATTTTTTATTGTGTTTCCTGAGTTGTGAAAAATTTATTAACGATCATAAATTTTCAACATAAACAGTTAGAAAATCAACTGTTGAATTGAAGAGTTCATGATTCTTAAGAAATAATTTCCCACATATATATTATTGCGGTTTCTAATCGTAAATTTTAAGGATTTAATTTAGATGGTTACTAATTGCGTGCAAAAGTGTCTATGGGTTTTTGAAAGCACCATCTATTTTACACAAAATCAGTGAACATGCGATGTCAATCCTCAATGTGTATGAGAAGAATGTCCAAGAATTTCTGTAAAAGAATTTTTTTCCTGAGTAGTGAAAGAAACATTCGTGTGGCCGTCTTTGACCATAAATTTTCAACAGAAATCATTGCTTTTCTATTGAAGAGTTCATGATTCTTAGGAAATATTTTCTCACATAGATATTATTGCGGTTTCTGCTAATAAATGTTAAGTATTTAATTTAACTGGTTACTGATTACGTGCAAAATTGTTTTGTGTAGTCAATAATCACTAATAACCTTTTTTATAAATTTATAATATGTAGATTTTATGCCGCCGAAAATTTTCCTGGCAAAATTCTTTCAATAATTATATCGAAAACCGACATTTTTTTCATATTTTATTGAGGTTGGCACTTATTACTTTTTTTTTTATAAATTTATATGTTTATTCAGGGTTTAAGTAAGATTCGGTTTGATACTTAGCGTCCTAATATATAAAATTAAAGGAAATATGTTTAGTGATAATAGCAATTACATAAAACTAATAAATTGTATAAATTGGATATATATTTAAGTTCATAAGACTTATAAAATTTAAATTTAACACCAAAATTAGGCGACAAACAAATAGGCGGGCTAATTTAATGAACACGAACAATAAAAAATTACACTACCTAATTTAATTTATAGCATAAATGGATACCCTTAATGGCAAATTATGTCCATCAAAATTACACAACCTAATTTTTATGCCGCAGAAAATGTGCCTGACAAAAACCCCTATTTTACTCTATTAGGTTATTATTATATTAAATTTATCGACGCATTTTATATTTAATTCAAACGTATATTTTATGATGTATGCCAGCCATAAAGTCTAAAAATGCTTCAGCATTTACATGTTATTCTAATGTTTGTGTGGCAAAGCTTTAAGTGTTTTCAATAATAGTGTGAAGCATCACAAAACGTCATTTTTACACTCTTATATAGAAAATAGACAGAAAATGATTCGAAAGCATGTTCAACTCAGCGAATTTGTTTATATAATTGTTGCTGTAACTGCATATGGTCATTCTACGCTCATTTTTATAGACCACAGTGAACCAATAATTGTAGCAATAAATGGTTTTATATAATGCTCCACACAAATAATTTGATTCCATAACACTGAAAATTTCTACAGAATTCCTCACCGCTATCTCATGAAAATCGTTATGACACAATAGAAACACGTTGAACAATCAATTTTTTTTGCAACAATCACTTTCATACTTGCCAAACTTAAATCCGATGGACTCCATTTTGATGTCTGCAGTATCAAAATTAATAAATATAAAATCATGGAATCATTGAAGTTAGCGCTAGGAGAACTTGATAACATCATCCGCGTCTGAGGTGTTTTCTTTATAAAATTTAATATATTTTCAACATTGTCTTCAAAATATTAAGTTAAAATTTGATATTGACTAAACTTATTCCTTGACTGACTGACCACATATATATTTATACTCATTTATGTATACATCAGAACTAGAACTAGAACTATACCATAATATCTGATCTGACCGGAAAGTTATTAAAATAACTATTGTTGGCTTTTTTTTTTTTTTTTTTTGAGGACTCATTTACAACTAGAAAACTTATTTAAAGTGAAAATAAATGAAACAGGTGGTATCAGTTTTCAACTGCGGTAAATTGCGTAATGCTTAGCTTAAGTACCTAATAAAAGAAACTCTTGAATATCACTCTTAGCTATTCATCTATCCAGATGTCTGAATACGAGTTTAAAACATCGCTACCGCTACGTATCTCAAAATTGATAATTCTGCTATTTATCGAGCATATTATTCAATGAATTTAAATACAAATTTTAGGGATATCATCCCCAATCATATATATTCCATTTTTCTCATTATTTTTCCTTTTTTTTTTTTTTTTTGCTATTTTTCTGTACAAGAAATATGCTTCGACATCATAAAACCTTTATAAATAAATCTGATATAACATAAAAAATTACAACATTCATAACTACATGTGTTTCACAAATTTATTAGGTAAATATTTTATTATTTTTTATTATATTCTTTGTGTCCACAGTATATTTGAGGAAGATTTGTCGGATATTTTACTGGATCAGTAAATATATATTTATTTTAATAATATGAATGATATTGTATAGGGAAAGGATACTGATTTAATGTAAATAAAATGTGATTAATCAATTTTCTTGCTTTATGTACTTTTTGTCCTTCATTTGATAATCACAATACAAATTATATTTTGTCATTTCAAAAAATTATCTATAGTTGAATTTATTGTGACCATTTATTAGATTTTTCTGTATAGAAAATATTAAATTCGTGAATGATAAATATAAGAGTATCGATAAATTGCAGAATTGCCTATAGCAGATGAGTACCTTACAAGCATCCTTGATAATTATCGTCAATTTAAAAATGAAATGCGATCAATCGTACGGTTATGCATGTATTACAAGGCATAATGCGCAAGAGAATCCTTTAAGGATTCATACAAAATAAATATAGATAAATTGGGAGTTGCGATTCTTAATATCACAGGATATATATTTGACATCCTCTTTTATTATATAATTTGCCTCAATTATATTGGATGAATGGAAGGTGGTGTAGTCGACTAACTTTTTGAGGTAGCTCCACCTATGTTTACCTTCTCGTGCAACTTCAACTTTCCAGTAAATTCTATTTTCAGTATGAATTTGTTCATAACCATATTGAAGAATGTTGGGCTCAAATTATCACCCTGATGGATTCCAGTTGATATATTAGTATTTCATTTGTGAGCATTCCATTTTTAATTATAAATGAATAAATTACCATACAAGCTTTCGGTTACTTTTATATATTACAGTCTGTTAACAATTAGAGATGATTAATTAAATTAATCATTGTTATTAACGTAATTTTCGTTAAATTTTTCTTAATCATTTAGAAATTATGACACTATTTATTTAAAATTTGATTCATCCAATAATTGGTGTTTTGTTTCAATTTGGTGATTTTAAATTTGGTATTCAAAACTACAGTTGACCATACAATTTTATAACTGCATCCTGTTAACAAACTACGGCATCATATCGAGGATAGTATTTTTATTATTTATAATAATGTAACCAATTACGATTTGCGTATCTATAACCGTCCAAGAGATTTTCATCTATGCTTGTAAAGTATGTATATACACAATTATGCTTTCCTGCTACATTTCTTTAAAAGTAAAAAATAGGATACATTCATTATTACAAGCAAATTTTGCATGCTTGTATCAGGAATTCATGATATTGTGTTTATCATTTAAATATCAAGTCTGAACCGTCCGAGATATTTTCATAGTAATGTGTTTACTAGTTTTTATTATTTAAATATTGAGTCTGTAATTTTAACCGTCCAATATATTTTCAATTATTTTAATGAAATATATATGCGAATAATTATGTTTCCCTGATACAGTTCTGTAACATTACAAATACATTAAAAATACGTGAAAGTCGATAGTCAACATCTAAACACTTGTCGGCTATTGTTTATTTTCTCACTGTAAACTTCAATCGTAGAACTTTAGCTGGTAGTAGAAACTGGACAGTAGCGAAAATGGCCTGAATTTTCTTCATGCTTTTTAGTTAACTGGAGGCTTAATCTATTCGTTATAATTTTAGAATATGCGAAAGATTTTTTTGTTAAAATTTTATCGAACAGAAATTTTTTTTAGGGACTTTGTGCAAGAAAATAATAAATTATATAAAAAAAAAAATAAATTTGAATACTTGGCGCTTCGTATTTAAATTACATTAATATCCAGTGCCTAGTTTATCCTTTACAAGAAATTTCAATTCTGCAGCTTTCATGAAAGGTTTACTCAAATTTCAGTTGTAAACCTAAGTCGCACAAGTTTCAAACTATTTTCAATTCATGTGTTGTACCTATGCACTAATTACTAAAATACTGAATTTTCATCTATTACCAGTTACGCAATATTAACACTTTTATGAAAAATTACAAATTCTTCTGTGTCATGTACTCCTATTACAAATACTAAAAAATGTGAAAAATAGAACCATTTTAAAATTGCGAATTAAAAATGAAAATGAATAATTTCAAGATTAATTTTGGTTGTTATACTCTTTAACATGCACAAACGTTAAATATCGTATCGTTTTTAAAAAAAATTAACAGAAACTTAACCAGCCAATTAGTCTAAAAAGAATTAAAAACACTTTTAACATAAGCGGCATGGGAATATGTACGAAATTTTATATGGGAATATGTATGAATGTTTTTTTTTAATGATTTCGTTATAAGATAACAATTTCTTGTTATTTCAAAACACACAAAAATTCTACACATTACGTGACCGAACCATCTTAATCTACTTTGAGTGATTATGTTAGTGATGGGAGTAACTTTTAAACTGCCTCGAA